>JNEY01000145.1:175255-222398 GCA_020875895.1 Aphelenchus avenae | reverse complement strand
TTCAACGTTGAAGTTGAGGTTGAAGTTGAAGTTTTTGGGACTTCAACGTTGAGGTTGAAGTTGAAGTTGAAGTTTTTTTCGAATTTTGAAGCCCTGACTACGTCCACTCAGTCTGGGGTGACGTCCTAGCACCTAGGTCCTATCAGCCTAAAAAAGCCTCCATGCAGTCTATGGAGACGTCCTATCCGCCTCTAGAGAGGCGTCCCCTCGGTCTATGGAGACGTGCTGTCAGTCTAGGGAAGCGTCTTTTAAACCTAGGGAGGCGTCCGCTCAGTATAGTTAGTCGTCCTATGAGCCTAGGGAGGGGTCCGCTCCGTCTAAGGAGACGTCCCACCAGCCTAGGCAGCGTCCACTCAGTCTAAGGAAATGTCCTGTGGGCCTAGGGTGGCGTCCACTCAGTCTAGGGAGACGGCCTATCAGCCTCTAGAGAAGCGTCTCCTCAGTCTATGGGACGTACTGTCAGTCTAGTGAAGCATCCTCTAAGCCTAGAGAGGCGCCGCTCAGTCTAGGGAGGCGTCCAATGAGCTCAGGAAAGCGTCCACTCAGTCTATGGAGACGTCCTATCGGCCTGGGGGGAGAGTCTCCTCAGTTTGTTTCGACGTCTTATCAGCGTGATGAGCGTCCTCACAGTCTGGAGAATCGTCCTCTCAGCGCAGGTAAGCGTCCACTTGGTCTAGGGAGATGTAACCATCAGCCTTGGGAGGCGTCCTATCAGCCTGGGGAAGCGTCCTCACAGTCTACGGGGACGTTCTCGCTGCTTGGTGTAGCGTCCTTTCAACATTACATGTATATCTTCCTAGCAGTGCGGCCGCGAAGCGGCCGCCTTCTTCTCGTGATATTCCAGTCCGCTAGGCTGTACTGGTTGCCCTACTTGATTCTTGGATCGCAACGTGCGAAGCAAATTAAAGTTGTAGTGTTCTTCCCATTATGAGCATAATCCCCGTACGTGATGGCAGCGCACTCTAGGTTGTCCAAGTTCAAGGTCCTAAAGCAAATGGGAAGAACAATCCATCGAGTACATTCACGGCCCTTGCATGATGGCATGCCTTGACACGTGCCAAGACCAGAATGGAAAAATACGAGTTCTGAACAGATGTACCAAATTCGCGGCTTAGTACCTTTAACTAAGTGCCACCAAAGTTGGCCAGAAGTGACGCCATTTTGCGAGGAAATCATTAATGCCCGGCATGATAATCCTATTTTGTCCAAGGAAGGCAATCCAGAAAATAAGGTGTGCTCAGACATCGCGAAGGACATCACACGCGACATTAGTAATTCTTAGACGGATTATCCGTGACCATCGTTTATTGAGTCACGTTGCCCGACATGTCATGAAAGGTCGCGCGTACAAAAGGACTCGCACCTCGTGCCCTTCGGCTAGGTCAAAGACTTCTACTTCAGGACAAACAATGACGTCGGACCCAGTCCGAATAACGCCTGATTGTACGGGGGCCGCACCAAACAAAAAAAATACGAGGCGCATACAACTCGCTAGGCAGTAAACTTTTGTTGAAGCCAACAGGCAAGCATAACCTAGCTTCACGGTTAACAGCGTCTCTGAAGTGGACAAGTTTTCAATCACTCAAGACTGTCAATAATTTCACACGTCACGTACGGTCCTTCTGCCCACAAAGTACAAAGATCATCTCACCTCGAAGCCCTTCCTCTTTTACATCATAGCCTAAGGAGGAAATGAATCTAGCTAATCACCACGTAGACCATGCTTACCTTGCAAAACCGCATTCGAAGACTGCGAGAAGTGTGATGGTGATGACAAGCACAGAACGCGTGGAGAAAGAGGACGTCCGCGAGAAGAGTTCCATTTAGCCGTAAAATCCGCAGGTACCGCTGCACACTAAGCGCAATGCTAAACGACAGTGCCGTCAGTAAATTCGCGCTTAATTGGCTAATTGGGCGAAGCATCACGGCGCGCACGGGAAATGGTGTTTGGCCGACGATTTGAAGCGACGCATGGCGTCATGGAGCTCGCGAATTTCGCGCCTACAGAGAATGCACGGCGGCGTCGGGACACAAAAAATACCTGCGTCGGAACAGAAAAAAGCACCTCTGGGACTCATAACTCATTACACCTGGAGTCAGCCAGGCGTCATGCTTCATAACTAAGGGTGGCTGGTCTGGACAACCAAAGTCATTAGGTTTGCCCAACGTACGATTGTTTTACGTTCTCCAGTGTTTTCTTGGTGGCACAAGAAAACTTGGTGGCGTACCGTTAGCAGGGAGTACGATAGAGGACTAAGAGGTCCACCAGCGAATTTGCTTTGGTCTCATGGGAAAGTCTAGTAGAAGAAACGCCCGATCTTTACCTTTAAGTAGGCCAAGACTGCGCACCGTTAGCGAGCATGGCATCTACTGGACTTGGCTCAATATGTCAAAGCCGCTAGGCGTGGCAAGGATTAGCCGCAAGAGGACGGTGCCCACTGAGCAAGTTTCAGAGGGTTTACTAGAAACGGAGGCGCAAAGTTGTAGTTGAAACTCGGCAGTTTTTTCGAGCTAAAGGAACTTCCTCGTATTTCAAACCTATTGTCCTAATCGCCTCTGACGCTTACCGAAAGGTGTATTCCAGCTTTCCGGACTTAAAAGTCTACCGACTGTGGGAAGTCTACCCACCTCAGGTAGGCAAGTGCAGGTGCGTATACGCCAGTTTATGTCGTTTAGCAGGTTGCTCCCACGTAGCGTCTATGCTTCTCGGCATAGCCGGAGCCAAAAAAGCGCACGCTAAGACTCGAAGTCCCAGAGGCGTCGGAGATCGCTCCAGGCGAACTTAGGACACGTTGTTGCGATACGTCGTCCACATAGACGCATGGGCAGAGCACAACTTCCATGTGACTAACGTTTGAAGAGTTATGGAACGAGAAGTAGAACAAGCTATGGTGACAAGTCAGAAAGTTAAACGGAACGAGTGCATGTGACGTACGCTCAGACGTAATGAACGGAAAAGGGGAGATAGGCATGGTTCGTTGAAGTGGTTCGCCTTCGATGCCTGAGAACTGCCCACCAGGGTCAAGATTGTGCATAATTGGCACGTAGGAACAAAATGACTGATGTGCTCAAGCATGTTACAAATCGTAACATACGGTATTGAAGAAGGCATACGGTATTGAAGCGGGACCTTCGCATCGCTTAATCGATGTAGATTTTGGTACAAGTGTCTGAAAGCCGCACACTCTCTCGTTCAACGCTGCTGATTCTTTTTGGTTGATCTCAAGCAGCTACTTATAAAGCCGCCAAATGTTTGAGTTGTTGTTCATAACGAAGATCGAGGCCGCGTTTGTTCGGTCTACGTCGGAAATAGATAGTCATCTAATCCTCTCAATACTTCCTCGTCTTTGTTACGAAGTGTGTGATCGGCTAATCCAGTTAGTGAGTCTTTGGCTGAATCCAGTCTCGACACATGCAAAGGAAGAGCACGCAGTTGACAAGTCTTCAACAGACAAAGGATTTTGGCGTGACTCATTCTGCCCTCTTAAGGCACAATGCGAATGACGAGTGCCAAATGGCTCGAACAAGCATCGAGAAAGGCCGTAGATCTATTGAACAGTACCAACAGCTAAAGAAGCGCACGGGTCATTCAACGAGAAATCGCGTAGAGCCAACGAGTGTACCATGCATTCGGGCAGCCGACGAAGTATTATGCGCCATGGCCTCCAGTCCGACTTAGTCCAAAGCTAACTACTCAGTAATTAGCTCGCTAAAGCGACTTGTCAGCTCATCCAGACCACTGCGAAACATAAAGTGCTCCGTGAATGCATACGTCCAGGAATTTCTACTTCTTAGCACTTGAAATTGTTGGACCGGAAGTGACACGTTCACGGCGAACCGGATGCGTCCGTTCAGAGACTACACAAGCAGCTTACGTCGACGCATGTAGAAGGAACATCATAAGTGCAAAGAGTCGGTAGAACGACAGTGAAATACTAACGAACTGTTAATGCTCGCCAAGTAAGGTTTACAAAAATCTAGTGCTTCCAAGGGCTATCGAAAAAGGAGGGCATCCATGGATCTGAGAAGACGAGTCCCGACTCCTTCATCATGAGCGTACATTAGCGTTTTACGCTGCAAGCATGAATCTTAGCCATCTACTCTAGGAGTGTCTCACTCCCACTAACAGCAAGTAATGTGCGCTAGCCCAGTCTACTCACCTCGGTGGTAAGCGACCGAAATGCGGTACGAGAAATGTTCTCGACAAAAACACCCTTGCCTAATCGAAAATTCTGACAATGCCAAGCGTCACCGTCACATGTCCTCTGCGTCAACAAGACGCTACGACATTTAGTCAATCGGTTACGTAATGCGGAAGCTATATAGCGTGGGCTGCATGGGACTAGTACGAGCGCACGGTTCATTGATATGCATCGCTCCCGGCAGACTTGAACCGCCACCTCACCAGCGAGTTGGGCACGATTATACAGGATCCAGGCTCCAGGACATTGTCGCCTGGCGACGCTAGCGACAGTCTTCTACGAGATCTTTCGCGCTTATGCTTCCGGAATGATGACGATGCGGGTGGTAAAATCGGGCTATGAATAGATGCGAGCATGGCGAGACGACGCTGTACTAAGCAAAGAGAATAGTGCACCGTGACGCCAGAGAAATCGTATACCTAACTTTTTATTGTAGGGGACAGATTTAGGCAGTAATGCCATCGGGACAAAGATAGCGAAAGCGCGAACGTCTAGGGAAAATCGTCGACGCGTTAAACGTTCGGTGAACTCGCTTGAAGAAATCCGGCTGCCGCTCTCAGGGGCTACAACTCAACGTTCCGAATTCCTTGTTGTCTATGTCGCTGCACTTTAACTCAGCCGAGTAGCAGAGATAAAGCCTCGGGCACATAACGATGGAAAAGCTCAGAATTATAGTGCTCACACCATTCGCGGCTAGAGCGACTAGAAACCTGCTTTAAACGGCTTCCGGAGAACCTTAAGTATAGCGCAACGGATGGCCTCTTAAGACACCTTCCAGTTTATCTGTCGGTACGGAAGGTGCTTTTCGCATATCATATGACGACGGCAGAATGCCCACAACTGCGGAAAGCGCATTGAAGCCTAAAACGTGCGCATTCCTGACCCGGAAGCAGCGCACGCAAAAGGCGACAGGGGAATTCCGTTCACCGCCTCCAAGAGGACTCACGTAAACGCATCAGGACGTCATTTGCGGGAATCATAACGGCACACGTACGTGTCGAGCTATAAGGAAAGTGAGGGCCTCATTCTCCGTCGCTACTGGCCAAGCGTTCCAATTCGGATGAGAATGTTGGGGCGTTTGCGGAATTCAGCGCTAAAACCAAGGGTTCGTAGTATCCGAGCCCGATTATGCGCGGAAAGGGTATTTCGACAGCACTCGTCGCCTAGAGACTGCTCGAGACCGTCCAACTCATCTATCCCGGACGAATTTCCGCACTGAACTGAGAAAAATAAAAATAGGGGAGTACTAAAAAGTTTTTTGAAACTTGTTAGGGGTAGCCACGAAGGACGAATGAAAAGACTTCGCGGTTGCTAGAATCGCACCGAATCATGGGCTTCATGAAGAATGCAGCAAACTAATTTGCAATGTCTGGTACAGGTACAACCTAAAGGTCGGCACCCGTACCGTATTACGGCCCGTACCGTACCGTACTGCCGTACTACCGGTACGGCTGTACGGTACGGGTGTGTCAGTACGGTACGGCAGTACGGTACGGGTGGGGTTTGCCGACCTTTAGCCCAACCTAGACTTTGAACGCGTCATTGGGACAAACTTGGTGTTCACGAGTTTGGTACTGTCTAGCTCTAGCCAGAAAAAAATGTATCTAGCCAACACCTTCGGCCTAGGATAAAACTAGCTCAGACTCGGACACAGCATGGTCGGCAGTCACCGATGATCTTTAGGCCCTATTAAGACATCAGACGTTAACAAGTAAATCGACCTTAAGCATAGAGCAAAACTTACAACCACGAAATAATTTACAGGCAGGTACCCAACACTTTGCTTTGACTGGGCCATCCCGGTCCTACCAGTCGAAAAGAGTCATCTTGGCCGTCAATGTCCCATATCGAGCCGCCGACCGAAGAAATATTCTGCGTTTCTTGTCATATTATGCGACGAGACTTCTCTAGCTCTTTCGATGCAATCCCTCCATTTCCCGTACTTCCGGATTTCCAGCAATGAAAACTGTAAGCCACGCATTTTGCCGTAATTTCCCCAATTTTGCATTGTCCACAAGGGGACGGGGAAATTAAGGAAGGGCCAAAACTTTACAAGGCCCAAGGTATACCCGTGCAGAAGCATGGAAAAGATGGGCTCACATTCTGTCTAATGTAGGAGCACGCTCGAGGAACGATTCTGAGACGGGAGTTTTATAAGCCTCGAAGGCCGGCGCTATTAAACTGATTGTCCGTTAAAATCCGAACAACATTGCTTAGAGTTACTTTGATGGTCCTTTCTCTCACAACTTTTTGAGTTAGTACTGCAGAGGTCGCGCAGGTAACGTCTGGATAATGGTACTTCTTGGCGTCGCGTCAAGGCATCGAAAAAATTTTACGTGCAGCTTACCGCTGGACACAGTCTCTTTCGGGTATCATTGTGGTACATTTTTGCACGTTTCCTTCTCTGTTTTGCGCACACTTTCTGAGAAACTAGCAGATGAATGTATCTACAAGTGTCTCGCGGATGGACTATACGTAAAAATATCTTTTGTTACTCGCTCAAACCTGTGTCAGGCTGACGGGAATGGCTTATTTTGTCGCTAGCTGAAGCGTACTTGTCGACCAGAACGGAACTACAACGACTTCATTCAGATCACGCAGAAATGGTGCTGCTGCCAAAAACGCAGAAGGAATTTGCGGATCCCGCCTACTGGAAGAAATTCTTCGAGAAATCCGAGGCGCCATTTGAGTGGTATGCACTTTAAAGGCTTGGCCTAGTTATGCAAGAGAAAGCGGAAATAAATATTGTCTGTTTATAGTGCGCCTGCCTGTAGTTCGTGCTTTAAGCGGGATTTTCAGGTACGGGGACTACTCTCAACTCAGTAGCATTCTGGACAAGCACCTGAAGCCAGCAGACGACGTGTTGCAGATCGGATGCGGGAACAGTCTTCTCGCTGAACAGGAACGCATTCGTGAGAGGACTCAAAGGGAGCAAGCGGCTTTAGCTGTACGACAATGGCTTTCGCCGAATCCGCAGTATTGACACGGACCCGAAGGTCATCTCACGGCAGCAGCTTCGCAACCGCGAGAAGCGTCCCGAGCTCGTGTTCGAGTGCAAGTCGGCTAGCCATGTAAGCGCTACCACAGTGGTGATGTGTCGCCTAGCTCGAACGGGCATTCTGAAAATCATGCATGGAAGACTAGTGAAAGAATTTCTGCGTGTTCAAACCCAAACGTACCCAAAGATGAAAATGATGCAATTCATTGGACCACTAGGGCTGGTTCCTCCTTTCGTTGCCCCGTTTGGCCGTCTTATAGCCGTTCTTGACACAACCATTCTACAAACTGAACCTTCTCGTTGTAGACCGAACTACCATCGAGCAGCGTCAACGTGGTGCTGGACAAGGGCACCTTCGACGCCCTCTACCCAAGCGATCCTACTGCGGAGAACGAGCAACTCGTGGAGGAGATTCTCGACGAGATCTCGCGCGTCTTGACGCCTCTTGGACGCTATGTAGTCGTCACGCTCGCGCAAGAGCATATTCTGCGGAAGCTGGTCAGCTACTTCATGAAGAGGTAGGCTTTACAGAACGCTCAAAGGGGTAACAACGACGTCTAGCAAGCAGTTCCTGGTTCGAATGCAGAAGAGCGAGTCAACGGACGTTGACTTCATGATGCCCGTCTTTGGAGTGATCGTCACCAAGTTGAAGATGCCGCTACCGAGAGAACCGGTAGGTTTCTAGACTGATGCATATGGCACTCGTCCCTCTAAGCGGCCCCATTGTCTACGCAGTTTGCATATGCCAACATGTTTGTTCTTCTTCACTTTCAGCCCATCGAATTTCTTCGAGGCAACGACTTGAAGCCAGAGCGAGTGTCGAGCGTGGACGAGTTGCTTGCCCTTATCGACGCCGAGCGGGAATTCAACTGGTTCAGCCACAGGACCGCTACGTACGTTTCTTAATCGTTTAACGGCCACATTGTCCATGTCAATCGTGTTGTGTACTGTTGTGTAGTGTTCTAGGAAACTGGAGGAAGAATCCACGATTCGCATCTGTGACTCGACGGGAGTGCCTCGGTACGAATTGACGCTGGTGGACGACCCGCAGGCGAGCAGCCTCAACTCGTACGGCATCTTCGTAGTGCCACTAGGAAGGTGTGTTTCGCTTTCTTCGCATGTCCGAACTTGACGCCTTGTTTAGAGAAGCCGAGTGGATATTCTCCACACCGAAGGGACGCGCAATGCTCCGGCAGCAATGCGGGAAGCATCGGCTCGCGGTGGTCCGGCTGTTCCGGGAGCAGAAGTACGACTCGCTGACGCTGATCCAGACGGAACTCAACGGAACTGTGCTGCGATTCAAGCCGAAGACCGTTAGTGGAAAGGTACGATTCGTGTTTCATACATACTAACTCGTCCACGCTGGACACTCGCTCGGCTCAAATAAAATTTGAGCCGAATACACACGTTCATGTGCAAGCGTTCACGTTTCCTTCCGCCTTTTTTCCTCTCGATATCACCGACGCCTTTTAGATCCAATACTTTTCTCTCGGCGACGTAGACGTGACGGAGAGCATCGCAACGGGCGCGTCGGAAATCAACGGTAAATGGGCGGTGGAGCAGGTCCGCATCGAGGACAAGACCTATCGCCGCCTGGTCTTCCTATCCAACTACAACCTCGTGCAGTCCGAGGTGGAGGTCAAAAGTTAGCCTAGCCAGCATAGGACCATTGAATTACTTCTTGCTTTCAGAGAACTCCAAACGCCAGTGGCGTATCGCGAACGACGTGCTCTCGTGCGACCATCACAAGAAGATGCTTACGGTTGTGCACTGGCTGGGCGGTATCCACGAAGCGAGGAAGAGACCCTTGCGGTTCGCAGTGCTCGGCCTGGGCGGAGGACTTTTGGTCCATTTTCTTCTGGAGAAATTTCCGAAGGTGAGCACGCACACTGAGACTGCATTGCGAAAGCGACCACTCGAACTTTTAGTGTCAAGTGGTCGCGGTCGAGCTGGATCCAGCCGTTGTCGAGGTCGCTAAGAAGTACTTCTGGCTACCGCACGCCAGCGACCGACTGAGGGTGGTCGTCGGGGATGCGTTGGACTTCATCGAAAAGACTGCTAGAGATGGTACGCGGATATATCCCAATGAAGTGCTCGCCAATTGCAGCGTTTGGTAACTTAAAGCTTTAGCAAGCGACAGGTTCGATGTCATCTTCACGGACTTGGCGGGAGCGATGCACGAGGACGGCCTCTCCGGACCGCCAGCTGTATTCGTCAGCGACAAAGTGCTACAGCTAACGAAGTGCTGTCTGAAGGCAGAAGGTACGCAATGCCGTAAGGCGACAAATTCATGGCGGCTCAGTACAAGAATCAGCTAGTACGCTGAATAGTATCGTTTTTAGGCATCTTAGCCGAGACATTTTTGCATTCAAAACGACGAAACTGGCATTTTATTTAACGGTTTCTTCAGGAGTCTGGGCGTTAAACGTCGTTACCCGCGACGACGAAGCCAGCGAGCGCGTGAAGAAGTCCGTCGCCGACGTGTTCCCCGTGTGCTACTCCAACCGAGGTGAAGAGGACATCAACGAAGTCCTCATCTCACCGCTCGTCAGCGATAACCGCGCGAAAGACGAGTTCGCTGCCGAGAAGGACGATGGCTGGATCAAGTCCTACGCAGAGGACCTCAAGAACCTTCGCTTGTTACCGAAGACTTAACTTGCCTTGTAATCCCATGTTTGTTTGATACACTTTTATGTTTGTTACCGTAAAAGCTCTAATAGAAGACGTGTTCTAATATAAGACGGCCCCTAATAGAAGACGTGCGCCAAAAATTTCAAAGTTGACTTGTCACAGAGACATGTTTAGAACTCGTTTTAGGCCATAACTATTCATTCTAGACGAGAACTTTTTACCACTAAAATTTCGAAAAATTTTGCTAAATCCATAGGGGGTGCCCTTTACGACTTTTACAAAACCCTCGAAAATTTGACCATCGAAAATTAGAAGACGGGCGTCTTATATTAGAGCTTTTACGGCAGACACATTTGTTAAGTTTTCAGTTACTTTCACGTAAAAGCTATATTGGACAGTGTCGAGTATACATCGTCCAGTTGCATGGAAGAATCGTTCTGGGGAGATGGAGAGGATTCAGTGAGCACGACATAATGTTGACAGCTCGGGAAGCTTACCCGGGTCGAGTTCTGTTTCCGTGAGTCATGTTGGAAACATGTTCGAATTCTACTAATCATCATCGGCTTGATGGGTCTTGCAGAACGAGAACTCCTGGATTAGAGATCACCCAAAGATGACCTGCGCTGCATAGCAGAATATATATATATCCGCTCCTGTTCTCTGCGCTCCGCAACCCGCGGTGTAGTGTGTAATCCGCAGAGGTCATTTCGAGACCATTAAAGATCGGTTGGGCTCGACTCACCGGCATTCAACCACCACTGTATTTCAGTGCCGCGAACTAAAGAAGGCGAAGCCGACAAATAAGTCTTTGAAGATGAGAGCTCTGACAAATGGCTTAGTGAAGCATACATTGTGTTGTCATCAGCAACTGGTTCCCCTGGCGCATAGAAAGCTCTACATGCGTAAAGCAAGCATAGAATCAAAGTGCATGTTTGCAAGTACCCTGCACGTCCATGGGAGGGCGCTCTTCACTAACCCAATATGAGAGGCTCATCTTCAAGGAAGCGTCATCCATGATATGCCTTCGCTGAGTCTGCGCAGTCTTCACTGCGCTGCACGCCGCTGAAAAGTCATCGTCATATACCGTGCGTGAAGCGGCTTTCACATTTTTTTTACAAAAAGCATAGCCAGCATGGCCGCGGTATGTTGTACTGATGGTGAAAGGTTTTGGAAGGGCTTGACTTGTTAATGCCCGACCAACTGTGTGCAACCCGGCCCTAAGCCCGCGGGATCGGACACGGTTAGGGGCTCGAAAACTGATAAACATGGTGAGCGTTTCAAGTAAGTTTTGCCAAACAAGCCCTAAAGTCGCGCTGGAGAGGCCTGTGGCAGGCCATTTTAGGTGAAACGACCGAAGATCACACGCATTAAACCGCAGTAAACGGCAAAATACGACCTGTCGAAAAGTGCCAACGGGGGGAGGGACTTTTTCGGATCGTACTTGCTCTTTGATACCAATTTTCCGGGCCTCGATTTGAAGGTGCGCGGGCTTCCATTGTCGGCCCGTTGCACACGGTTGTGCCGGGCCCGATTCAATGGTTTGATATTTGTCTTAGATCGTTCGCTGGACATACTGGAGGTGGAAATGTGCTTGCACGGTCGCTGGGCACCATAGCTTCGTGCAGCACGTCCTGCCTCCTAAACTTTGTATGCTTTTTGACAATCCAGTCGCTTTATTCAACGACTAATGACCGCGGTCTGCGCAACGCGTGCTAATTTGCAGGCCCATTTTTGCAGTACTGCTGCGCACTGCTGACGACCGATTTGCTCTCTTTGACGTTTCAGGGCGTTAATGCGCGCTGGCTAATGTTTGCTTCCGCATTAGTACCCCTCTTCGGTGACGCACTTTTCGCTCTGTAACGGCGGCATATTTTTTTAGCATCCTGCATTCCAAACACTTACTGGTCGCCTGATAGTCGCGTTGACGGCTTGAATGACCCTGAGCAGTCAGCTCGTATAGAGTTTGTTTGCGCAACTGTTTTCGAAGAGACTTTGCTTGCGTAAGCATGCCTCAGTGGGGACATCAGTGTACAGCTTCTTTTTGTTCCTGTTGGAGAATCAAAATGCTCACCCAGGACTCCATAGAGCTAGCGGTTATCTCGTCTCATTCTCGGCTGATTGCGCCTGACAAGGTAGGTTCCTGTCTTGTTGCAATTCCGTGACGGGATACCTTATTCCATCGTTGCGTCATAATGGACGCCTTTCGTATGGGACATTGGTCACGATCCCACTGATCCAAAGGCCCGATAGGCCCGATAGTTAGGAGCCGCAGCCATGATCGCCGTTTGCAGCGAGCCATGCTAGCCGATCCAGGTCATCCGAATGCTTCCGGCCAGTAGTTGTACCCACCTAGTCGCTGGTGTACACTAATCACGATTGCACGACTGCAAGACTCTGCCATGTTTGTATGCCTGTTGGGGCTAGGAGATAACGAGGATGCTCGTGGAGGCTGCCTTGAGGGCAGACGGATGGTCCCGCTTGGTCCACATCCGTGCCCGTCGCAATCTCAATGTTAGACCACGAACAAGTTACTCTCGGTACACTTCAGAGTGAAACGAGCTGCTTATCAGCCATGCATACTTGTTTTTTCTTCCACGAATTCCTTTGAAGCAACGTGCCAGCAACATGGTTCTTATCTTGGAATCGATTTTATGAGCCCATAATGACTAGCGAGCAGCAGGGTCCACATGCTTGTAAAATATTGTTCGGAATCGTTTGTAGTTAGTGCGATGTGGTCACTTTGCTTTGATCTTGCTTCATTCCTGAAGTGGCCGAGATATTTGTAAGCGTGGGCTACAGTTAGCCCTCGAGAACTTCATGAAGGTATGAAATGATCTATTCTGCTCTGTTCTTTGACCTGTCTTCCAGCGGTCGAAAACTTCTGCGGACCGCCCTTCTTGCATGCGCCCGGCGGCCAAGTGTTGATTGTTACACTGCGGTAATGAACGCCTTGGGTGCATCCCGCCTGACTTTTCAACGTCCCCCTGCCGGCTCCATTCGCATCCTCGAGCAACGTCACGTCGTTGCCCAAATGATTTATCTCTCGTTACTTAAATCTGTGCACGGTTTGCCGTTTATGGAACCGAAATGTTGACTGTCATAGCGCCTCTTTGCGGACTCAGTCTGCCCTCTTGGGTTGTTGCTAACTGTTTGACTGTTACTTCCGACGGTGTTTTCGAGTGCTTGCCTGTACTGTCTCACTCCATTACACCAAGACTGTATTATGGCGGCATTGAGCGATAGCGAATGCGATATAGTACGCACCCGTCTGCTACCATTTCCAAGCTACCACGAGATTATCTTCCGAATCGGATATGTAGAAAGCTGAACCTCACACTATGGTGCCTAGTGAACGTGCCAAGCGTGTCCGGATTTTTGGGCTAAAAAATTTTGGGCTAAAAATTTTCGGTCTTTTGGGCTAAGTATTTTTGGGCTAATTAGCCCAAAAATACTTAGCCCAAAAGACTTGGTGTTTTTGGGCTAAAAATAAATCCGAAGTTTTTAGCCCAAAAGTACCAAGTCTTTTGGGCTAAAATTTACGCGTTTAGCCCAAAAGTCCCGGTTTCAAATTTCAAATTTCTAAAACTCAAATTTAGCCGAAAAATCCTTTTAGCCCAAAAATACCTTTTCGTGCTCTTGGGCTAATTTTTTAGCCCAAAAATTTTTAGCCCAAAAAACCAAGACAGTTGGGCTAAAAAATTTTAGCCCAAAAATCCCGGGGTCGCATTTAGCCCAAATGACTTTTAGCCCAAAAGACTGTTAGCCCAAAGTGTTAGCCCAAAAATCTTTAGCCCAAATATCTTTAGCCCAAAAATCTGGGAACCCGTGCCAAGTACTCCAGCAAAGCTCTTGTGTCCGTTGTTCTATAGTCCTACGTTCACCTTTGTAGTGTCAGTTAGCGGTGTCCATCAAAAGTTGGCGCATTAACATCGTCCAAAGACGCCGCGACGGGATTCCCACATTGTACAAGGGCATATGATTGATCGATTTTGAATTGAGAGGGTTCAGTCACATATCAGAGCCTTCAGGTTCCGTGTGCCACCTGTTGACGTGTCGAAATGTGGAATTTGGACAATATGCGGTTTTCTGAAAGGAATTTGTAGCACAGGAAACCTCGTGGCCACGACATTGGAGGACCCACAGACCACATTTTCGCTCTGCAACTGGGACCTAACACAACTTATCAGTTCCGGACATTGCCGAGTTCAGCAGTATCACGAACACTTCCACTAATCCTCACGAACACCCGAGACGATGCTAATCCTCGACTGCCTAAGAATGCGAAACTGCTTCTTATCATTTCTTCTGCTATTTATGCCTTCCGCCTTAACATCCGCGTCGTGTCGCATACCTTCCCCGACATGAACACTTTCGGGTCATGTGATCAACGGCCTGGTTGGAGACTTATATCGCTCCCGGTCACTTTTTTGCACATGCCACGAACTGACAAGGCGACTTGCGTAGTTTTTCTTTGCCTTTGCTGTTTTCGGAAACGTTATCAAATTTGCGAGTTGCTGTCCGAAGCGTGCTTCCTGCTCTCGCCACGTAGGAAGCACACGGAGGAATTCCCAGTGTCTTATCAGCTTTGGCGCGCGAATCTCTGGAAAACGCCATACGCTGCCCGTTGTTGTGGTATGCAATGTCGATGAAATTTCGCTTGTCTTTTCTTGAAATTCGTCTCCTTTTGTATCAGACCGTTTGTTGGCAGATATCCGCAAACTGAACTGAAGGTTCGAACGCGCTCAGCATGAAGCTGTAGCAACGGGTTACGCCAGTGTGTGGCCATGATTCTTTAGTCGGAGGGAGAACCTGGGGATCGTAGAATCATATCGAGCCCAACTTGTTTGAACTCGAATGCTTAGTCACCCATGTCCACCCTGTTGATTTAAATGACAAGGCCGAAACTGTTTCGGGTGTCAAATAAGCCTACGCACGTGGGCCAACCGGAAACAGGTGGCTAAACAGAAATCGGAATGAGATGAGTCCTTGATATGTATGTAAGTTAAAATTCGAAAATTAGAAGTAGTGCACTTCTAATTTTGAGTCCAACAACACTCGTTTCTTCATTGGGCATAAAAAGCGTGTAACTTCTCGATGCATTCGCTTGAGCATTCGAGTCATTCATACACTCGAGCATTGCGGTAGCACCATTGTACCGGTCCCGGTGTGCTTTGTGCGTGAAGGGCGAGACCGTGAAGCAACACATTGCATCTCTTTGTCCATCTCCTAATGGCTCTCCTTATTTATGAACGTCTTAGTGCACATGAAAAGAGTCTTTTGTATGCGACATAAATAATGACGCTCTCTGTTTCAGAAGGCTGACGGAATGGTGCTAACTATTTACTCCAGGAGTGAACGGCCGCCGCTCTACAGGTTCGCGGACTTCTTTGGCATTGACCGGAATCTTGCGGCATGCACGCTGTGTGAATTCTTCTGCACATTCTTCTTACTGGTACGTACTTGCCGCTGGGGCAGACAGAACTATAGCTGTACGCGTGATAACCTGCTTTCTTCCAGTACGGCGGATGCAGTATCGTGGCCGTTCAAGTGATTAACCTAATGAAATTCGACTATGGGATAGCCATAGGTTGGGGCTTATGGCTTATATTCACGGTCTACATCGGCTTCAACATTAGCGGTAAGTTGCTCGTTCCGGATAGCTCCAAATCCTACGAGCAACTACTGACAGTTAAGCATTCCAGGAGCTCACTTGAACCCTGCAGTATCGTTTCTCAACTACGTAATGGGTCAGATATCGTTCAAGAGGTTCGTCTGCTACTCAATCGCGCAGTTCCTGGGGTCGTTCCTCGGCGCAGCGCTAACATTCGTCATCTATTATGGTACGTTTCCTAATTGCCTGCTACTCCCGGGCCAAGGGAGTACGTGTTGATGGGTTCTGTCGTGCAAGTTTCTTTGCCGAGCCACCTCTAATTTTGTTTGCAGAAGCCATCAACGACTTCGATGGCGGTGTAAGGCAAGTCTACGGGCCGAATCAGACCGCCTCAATCTTCGCCACATATCCGCAGGCGTACCTTAGCGCTACCGGAGCTATGATCGATCAGGTAACCCACCAATAAGCACGACACCGCAAACGTCTGTGTCTTTTCAGATCCTGACCACAGGCATTCTGTGCATAAATGTCCTCGCCATCACCGACGAACGGAATAAGATTCCCCCTCAAGCGCAGCCGCCGCTTCTCGGTTTATCGCTGTGGTTCATCGTCAGTGCATGGTCGCAGAACTGCGGCGCAGCGCTGAATCCCACGCGTGATCTGGGACCGCGGTTGTTTTCGTTGTGCGTTGGCTATGGATGGGAAACATTCAGGTAAGCATTTCGTGCCGTTAGGATAAGTAGGGGATCGTGGCTGAGCCTTATAAGCCAGGGAAGTGTCGGTCCTGCAACCAAATATCGCCCGGTCCGTGGCCACAAACTACCCGGGCATCGTCAGGTTTCGACAACCATGCGGTTCTTTGCCGGGGGCATTGGGTGATGCACCTCAACGCACTGAACGATCTTAGTAACAAACCCACATCTACGAAGACACCGACGCATAAGCGAGATACTGTTACGTGGGTGAACACTGAAATGGCTAATTTGTGGGCTTTTGGTGGCTCACCATTGTTAAGTCCAGAATGGCTTGGCACGACACGACCAGCGACACTTGTTTTTAATTCCAACCATTACGCCTAGAAATGATCTGCCCTCTTCGAACTGTCAGGACCAAAGTTGTGTTTCAGCTACCACGACTACAAGTACTTCTGGGTGCCTCTCATCGGACCGATGATCGGCGCGGTTCTCGGCGGTGTCGTCTACAAGGTCTTCATCGGTGACTATGTGCCTGCCGTCAAGAACCTATCCTACACTCCGAAGGACTCTATATCGACGATAACGCCTAATGCGCTGCCCGAGAAGCGACGGGAGTCGGACAACTTCAGCATCCCTATTGACAACTACCCCTTATGACATTTTGCCGTATAATGACTGCAATGTGCATAACCCGAAGAATGCATTCCACTTACCTTTGGTTCCTTGTGCGGGTAACAATGTCTACAGCGCTCGTCTGTGCTCACAGATGCAGCAAATTAGAACAAGCAAGATTCATACTTAGTGTTCCTTGCACGTGGATTCAGGAGACTTGAACATAACAAGCGAACGATCGAGTTGACTAATGTTTTAACACAAATACATTCGTCATTCACCGCAAGAGATAGGCGATCCCGAGGCGAAGTCTGCATAGGGCAAAAGTCGAAACACGAATCATGACTGACAGCAAGAACACTGCGAGCACGGTCGTAATAAGCACATAAACTTGTCAAAAACCAAGGAGTTTTGAACTCTTCGTTGCGCGACAAAGCAGTCGTTTAGCGGGAAGTAACCGTCGTATTGTCGGCTTCCGGATCGCAGAAAAAGGTGGTTTTGTTCCGTGGTTATTTAGCTCAAGTTTCCTCTGAGGTTCGAGTTGGCCTATTACTCTACTTCTTTCAAACCTGATTTCCAGCAGATGGGAAATTCATGTGTCTGTCGTATCTGAAGGTGTGATCTTATTTCTGGGCAAGGTGCAGCTTCACGGCCAATTCAGTCTCTCTCACTTACGCGTGTCGGCAGTCAGAATAAATGCCGCTGGTCTACTGTGGAATCCATCTTCTACTCTGTCTCTCGGCGCCGCGCGAAGTCCTTCTTCCCGGCGGCGATTCACCATGCAGCTTCTACACATGCCGCTCTTGCCGTCTCTTCAACGGCATTTCAAGCGTCATGGCCGTCGACTCTCTCGTTGCCGTCTTTGCCATTGCATATTTGCTCTGATTGCGCAAATCCTTTGTGTTTCTCTGAGGTTCAAGCTATTTTATTGAGTTAGTCGGCGATATGGGTTGAGCAGAATTAAGGTAGTCGCGCGATTGTCTTGCACTCGACCAAGTGCGCAGGCCTTCGAATATGCTTAGGAGGAATGCAAAGCTTCACTCTAGTCCTATTCCCTTTATTCTTCTTTTATTGCGGCGTAAACATTTGCTTGGGTGCGTAGGATAAAAACCTAGACTTAACGTATAAGTAGACTGTTCAACTTTATGCAGTCACAATATTCCACTGCTGCGGTGAGGATCCTTCGGTAATGCCAACGCTAAGACCAACCACCCTGCCGTCCCCGTCGTGCTTGGTGTCCACCTGACTTTGTATACGCTGCATACGTTACGCGCTTAGACACCGCCTCTATGCGTTAGCTAAGAAATTCGCTCGACTGACGCAGTCGCATTGTGTTCATCCTCAAGCGAGCGGCCATCGATTGCTTACGCGACCGCTAGCGACGGCCGAACGTTTCTCATCGGCACAACTCGTTCGGAGAAAACTCCCAGCTGCACAAGCTCTAGCTTGCTTATCGCTAATCGTAAATTAACATGGGCGTAGTTCTGTAGAATCTTTCTAACTACGCCGAGATTTCGGTATTTTGCCAAATTAGGGATGGGTGGAACAGTAACAGAGCGTACACGAAACTAAGCGTTATATGATATTGCTTCCCGGCATTTAAGTTTCGATATGTTTGAATCCTAACAGTGATGATGTTGGACGAAAGCAATGTGTCCGCTCAACGAACAAAGCATCCATTCCAGCCTGCCATTACACTTTGTCAAGGTGTTTCACTTTCGCAGTTGCTTTGTTCAATCACTTTTTCATACTTTGTTGTCATTTTACCGAAGTCGAGCCCAACGTTTATGACACGCCTAGCAGTATTTTAACGTGTTTAATGTGTGTTTTCGCGAATTTCAAAGATTCCTAGTCTAATAACCATGTACGGTTTTTAGCTACTGCCGACATGCCACGCAGAAAGCGAGCCGCTTCGCAGTCCTCCGGTGTAGTCACTCGATCGGCCAAGCAGCGCAAGACGGAACAAGAATCTGACACCGCCGCTGTGGTGCAGCCAGTGAAAACAAGAGTGAGTTGCGTCGAATTTAGAGTCCGTACTGAGGATGGTTTAGGAAGCGCTCCCGAAGGAGACGAAAATCGACGTGTTCTCCTACCTGAACCGACGCTCACTGGACCGCGTGGTGATCACGAACCGTCAGTACCGCGACATCGTTCTCGGCCACATGGCCCACATTTGCCTGCGACTCATTGTTTCGGCGGAAGTCAGCGACCTGGGACTTCGGCGTGGCACCTTCCGTTCGACGGTGAAGGGCCTCCTTAAGGTATGCAGACAGTCGGATTTCGAAGCGTTAGAGCAGTCTTTCCTTGACATCACTGAGTCATGCATGGCAACCTTGTACGTCTCACTGCGTTTTCCGTCATCTAGCTTCTTACATGATAGACTAGTAGAATTAGCGCTATTTGCAATACTTTTAGTGCTAGGACCAGTGGTAATGCAAAGGCTTCAGCTACGACCACATACTTACCAAAACCTCAGCAAAAAGCTTGACAGCGGTAATTTACCGTCCATGCTTTAAGTTACTTCCTTAGGATCACGCATGGAACCGCCAAGAGCACGCCATGCAGATTCTGGAGCTGAATTACGAGTCGCAGAGCGCCTACAAAACGGCCTGCTGGCTCACGCAATGCCTGCGATCGTCGTTCATTCGGCAGGACCTCCTGGTGCACGTCGAGCTCGGGCAGTTCCGCGAGTTCCTTCCGCAATTCGGACCCGTCTACGTCCAAGGAACGCTCGACATCTACGGAGATTTGTGGCGTCGCATCGCGCTGACAGGTAGGTATATACCTAGCAGATTCATGTGCAACATGTGCGTGTTATTCCAGCCTTTCTGGACCGCTTCCCGCAAGTGACCGACGTGCGCACGATGACCACCGCGCGCGAAGAAATCACCGACAACTTCCTCGCCTACTGCGAGGCGCGCCGCATCCGGTCGTTCCGCTTTCACGGCATCTCCTGCCCGGTGACGGACGACGGCATCCNCAAACTGAATCCGTGAGTGTTGTTCCATCATGCCCTCTGAGCCATCGCATTTCAGGCCGTCCAGAAGACCACTCCGACGGGATCATTCCACCTGACCGTCCGCGAAGATCTGACCGCCGACCGCCAGGAGCCGCAGGACATGAGCCTACTCGCGCAGTTCAAGGTTTACGACAGCCACTCGACGCGTCGCTACCAAGCACCCGGACAGTTCTTCGTGCGCCTGGACACGCTCAGCAAGTACCTGATGGTCTGGTGGCGCTGCGAGGCCGACAACGACTACTGAGCGTCCGCGAAGGTGGTAATTGCATCTCTGGGTGTTCTCTAGTTCTCCGCTTGTTTGCTAGCGTCTTGGACCATGTGTCTGTCAAAATTATGCCAAAAAAAGGGCACTCGAATTCGTCGAAAAAATGCAAAGAACATTATGGCATAAACATGGTTCCGACGCTGCTTCTCTTCCGTTTGTTCTGTTGTTTGTGGCAATCGTTGAGCACCATATTACCTACGATTCTCGTCTCTTTTCTGTGCATTACCTTCGTCAATGCTTGTGACTTCTTCTTCTCTTCTGCGAGTCTGTTCTTATGTAACGTGTCTCCCGCGAGACGTAGCGTAGCATGAACTTGTCCAAAAGGTGCGAGTCGGTGTCGAGGACGCGGGTGACGAGACTCAATCCAGGTCTAGCTGAGCTGCGTCGTCTACGTGTAGGTAGTAGGCATCATTGACGTCCCTTTTGTTCGTAATTGTTTGTCCATCGCTTTCCGAGTCCGTATTACGCTTCTCTTCCTAGCATTTAATGGAACCGTAGTCCTTCGACCCTCTGTGCGTCTCTTGACGATATTTGCTGTTTTCGGGCAATATCGAGTTGAATAATAAAAATTAGACGAAAAACATCCTAGCTAAGCAGCAAACGACAAATCGGCTCAGCATACCTGGGCAGGGAGAGCCCATGGGACATGGCCACAGAGAACGCACAGATCGCAAACGCTGTTTTACTTCCCGACAAATTGGGGACAAACTAATAACCAGCTTCAATACCCTAAAAGGTCTTATAAGACTTTCCGCTTTCTGATGATCGTTCATTATGCGGAAATATGCGCACCGGCAATAGCAATGCATGCTTACAAGTGTTCATGCGTCAACGTGCGGAGGCTTGCAGCCGCCGCGGCAGTTCTGTCCGACTTTGACTGATGGCAGCGCTGCTATTCATGCCTACTGCCTTGCACGCACTGGCTGCGACTAGGAAGAACAACGGTTACAAGCAGAACCGCTTCTACCGGCGTACGTCATCTCTCAAACGGTCTGAAGCTGAATGTCGATACAAGGAAGAAAAACACCACTAAGTTTATGTAGTGGTCCCTATAATAACAACCTTTAACGAACAACGATTATTTTGAACAAACAAACGTTTCCCGAGAATAACTACGAAATCTAAAAAAGGCCGTTTGAACGATAAGAAGCGATGGATAGTATGAAATCATGGATTGTACTCAAAGAAAAAGAGGTATAATCGGCGGAGAAGCGGACCAAAAAGGGGAGGTAAGTGACGATATTAGGCTAGATGCTTTCACCGCTCTCGAATAAGAGGTACTTCTCGCTCGTGTCCAGTCTGTTCAGTGTGTATTCGACGTCGCAGTGCTGTTCGAATCTCCACGGCTCTTCCTCGTGGTCCACCCGCCAGGTGAGGCAATGATCGAAGCACTGCAACGAACGTCACCATTAGCGTATGCGTGCGGTTGGAAAATTTGATGACTTTGAAATTCGCTTGGGATCCCCCTTGATTTACATTTCACCTTCCGATTCTTGTTGGGCTTGACTTAAGGATCTCCCACACCCGAGACCCATCTGGGCATGGACCTGTGGCTCTTCAAACAACGTCGAGGCGACCTTTAAAAGCCATCCTTAATCATGATATAACACGCATACCTAGCGTCTGTTGTGTTGCATAGTCCACTAGTTGGTTTGTACTCACATTACATGTACGTCACTGTACGCATGTTCGAGCTGTTAGGATGTCTTAGTAAGGCTTGCTCAGGTGCAGTAAGCAATTCCCCAGTTGCGTTCTCCCACGTCAAAATATGCATCGTGTCGCGAGTTCAACCATTAAACAGCGGTAATCCATTCGAACATGCACGCAACCGGTTTTCCATCGTGTGGCCCGGGCACCTGAGGTAACTGAGGTAACTTGAGAATCCTCCCCATAGCGGCCGGCATCGTCGCGAGGACCCATCGTGACGGCCACCGGGCAAGTAACCGACCCATTGTGCTAGGACCAGTGGCATGCGTCTGGGCAAGGTCGCTTGGAAACACAAGTACGGTACGACTAACGTGCGAATATGCGCCTGGTCGGATCCATAGAGGACCCAATGTTTCTGTCAAGGCAGGGTCAGAACTGAATCAGACGGTCATATTGCTTTTGCACCCAAAATTTGTTTGCTAACTGACTTATGACACGACACGAACGTTGCCAAACTTACTCCGTTCAGTCAGTCCATGGTTGGCCATTTTGCAATGGCGGATGCGCTCGAGCTTTGCATGACGAGGCAGCGAAGGGGTCATGGCAATGGTGTTGCACAAGCTGCGGCACACGTCATCCCTATCGTTGTGATTGTCGCCGTAGACCTCGCAGCAGATTCGGTCTGGAATCGCATAGGCTATCGGTAAGGTCGGACTTCTTGGCGGTAGGCTTACCTCGCACAAACGGTTTAGGCTCGTTCCCGAAGAGGTGGCGTTCCACGCAGTCAGCGGTATCGAGGCGCCGCCTTGCGTTCAGCCCGGTACAGTTAATCGGTTCGTGGAAGAGTATCGCACGTCGGCAACACTCTGAGTTTTCCAACGGACAGCACATTTCAACCGCTAAAAACGTAGAGGTTGCCTGGACATAGTTACATCAGTTTCGTGATTCCTGCTTTCCGAAATAAATCCGTCCTTAGCAGTCCAGCAAAACAATTTTTGTGTTATATAGTTTAAAGTTAAGAAACACGTATCCTACCTTCGTCGATCTTCTCCAGATCCATTTTGTCTCGTCGTTGCATTCTCTCGGCAATGGCATCGTGCTGCAGCACAGCATCGTATGCAATCACAACCGAGATGCACACGAGCATAATAGCGACAACCTCACTCGTAATCGCGACCATATTCGAAGGTACGACGCAGGACAACAGTAGATGTCGCACTAAAACTCAGCATGACACCGCGTAAAATTCGCATTTCCGCAATAACCGTGCCGCCGCGCATGCGCCAAAAGCTTTCTGTCGTATGCTGTTAACATGGGACATGGTTCAGAAGGCTGCGCGATATTTTCTCGGCGACTGTCCTCTTGATGCATACTGAGACTTCATCTCTTGCCCGCTACGCACCTGCCAAATCATTGAGTGTGTACTATCGCAGATTAGAGACTTGTGGGTAGCCGGTTACTGAAAGCATGAACAAAGTGTCTGTGCGTTAATGACCTGCACGCTGAATGAGTGGGGACGACTCAGCATCTACGTAATGCAGGTGTTCTGTGACAACACGGGATTTTGGCACTATGGGTCACCTAACAGTCCACTAAGTCCGGCTTAAGCCTACTTAAAGAGCGCTACGTTAGTTATGCCTCACGAATATTTGTCCGCGTTTGCCCTAATTTACGAACATCTAGGGGTCCGAGTGATACATACAGTACGGCCATACGCCAGATTAGAAGTGTACGGAAGGTTCAACTAATTCCGGCGCTTCGTACCATCGCATATATAGGTAGGCAACGACACCAACGGCTAAACAGATGCCCTGCTCCTCCCTCCTTCCCACATCGAGCACTGATGCGTTCATGGGATGAGCCGTTGTTGATTCGTTCGAACGTTTCTGTTCCTAAGTACTTTTGGCGCGCATCCTGGACAACTGCCGGAAGCGTTCATGGGTTGCACAAAATGACCCTCCGAACGGTGAAATTTGCGTGGTATTCGGCAGCGTCGTGAAAAGTTCTAGTGATTCCCGAATGTCCGTAGGACTGGAAGACCGACGGTGCTGAGGATGGCGATCCTGCCAACAAACAGGTAGGCCGATGTCCTCTAGAACCGTAAAAAAGTGTCGAAAGCCGAAAGCATAGAAAGCAGAAAGATGTTCCGTACCCTATGCCGTTTTGGCCCGTCGAAGACGCTCACAAGTCGATCGACGTTACGAACAGGAACAGGAGCAAAACATAAAGGTTAGGAGGTTGACACCCAGAAATCCAGGAAAACGAACGGAATCAAAGAGTGTTAACGTGTGTCCTGCTGACGAAGGCCTTTGCCAGTTTTCGACAAACGCGACAGAAAGCAAAAGGCTAACTAAGCACTATACCACGATTTATTCAAACGTTGTCTGCTTGTTTAGCCCGATGGGTAGCTAGTTTTGGGAAGGTCGAAAGGGCTAAGAACTGCTGCTTTACAGTGATCCGTCGAAGAATCCTATTAGTCGTCCTCCGTCTCAAATAAGTCGTCACGTACCGTAGCCTTGTTCGAGGTGTTTTTTTACGGGGAGGGTGCGAAGGACACCTGCGGTTTTATGGCCCGACGAGGGCGTTCACACCTTCCGCCTCAGCGAGTTATTCTCAGCTCATCGAGTGCCTTCTGTCAAAGCGATTGTCAAAGTTTCCATCAAGAAAACCGCATTGTTTCCGTATAGCCCTTAAACCAGAAGGTGCCGGGGAAACGCTTCGCAACTTAATATGGAAAAGGGATAAGCACCGCTTCGGATTACGTTCGCGTGGTTTTTTAATGTCCACAGTGTAAACTCGTTCTGCCTCGTGCTGCACTCAAGAAGTCGTTCCTCTCCTACCATCGTCGGCCAGTACTGTCAAGCTTGAGGGCTGTGCGCACCATCGGCTCACCAACGACTGCATCGAGGACTAACCAAGTCCTGCAGACAGGACATTCGGATTGTGGAAGTTGGCTACAGTGGCAGTGTAGTGCTTTGTCTTTTGTCGTTGCTAAAATTTTCGTGCAGCTCTTACCTCAAGTAATCGCTTGTCTACGGATGTTCGGCGAACGTAATAGTTCGTGGTCGTCTTACGACAACAGTACTCGCGTACCTGTGGCACAGACAGACGTCAAACAGTTTAAGCGACCTTTTTCCTAGCGCCGAAAACATTGGATACTTCTGCCATCTTTCGGAAGGGTGAAAACATCACGCGGCCGGCGGCAATCTTTGTTTTGCCAGGAAGGAATTAGTAAACGGGCCGTAAGGAACGATCTTTATCTCACGGGCTGTATCGGTGGAAGTTTACGCGCATTCGGAAGGTCGGCGGCGGCCACCAATGATGGCCCGGAAATAGGACGGAAATCTTGCAGAAATCTTCGCATTCGAAAATGTGGGTGAGACAAACAATCAGCTATGAAACCGATGCGTTGAAAATTCTAAATCTACACGGTTATAACCAGTAGGCAAGATCTATCCGCTCGAAGCTATTCTGGGCCGCTTTCCTGCAAACACCTGACACTGCGAATGCTGCAACGTTAGGCATAGCAACGCATCGGTGAGCACCGAATTGTGCGGTTTAGGACAGTCCTCCATCTATCTTACTTGACGGCACGCTTCCGTACCTAATTCCTACCGAGCAGCTGTATTTTCGTCACAATGCTTCCTCAATGGCTGCCAGTGTCAAGCCGCACGAAATACGTCAACTGAACCCGACGAGGCTTTAGCGTTAACATTTATTACAGTGACAGAGAGAGTGAAAACCAGTATGATTCAATGGCAACTCACGAGCCGAAATTCACAACTACCGTAGGGAAAGATCAACACAGGAGGTCTTGCAGAATGGAATGTTCAAGCATGCGAAAGACGGGAATAAGTGGACGAAGCGATTGAGCAAAGACCATGAAGCAAGCAAGGACAGATTATTTCTTGCCATAGCCGCTATAACCGCTTGAGGGCTGCTCGTTGTTGTACGACGGGTAGTGGACCTCCGCCTGCTCAGGGATTCGTGGCTGTGCTCCGGGTCCGACGAGGATAACGGAGTCGACGTTCTGGCATACGCAGGTTCCAGGCGCGCCTGGAGGTCCTTGCGCTCCTGGTGGTCCTGTAAAGAAACGAAATTAGGTAGCTTCCCGCTAGGCCACCCAGGTGTTTGATACAGCCGCACTTACCTTCCGATCCGGGGTAACCGGATTCTCCTGGCTCGCCTGGATGGCCAGGCCATCCTCGCTCTCCCTGCGATCCGGTCTGTCCATTGCGCCCGGGCAGTCCTGGAACTCCGGGCGCACCGACCGGGCCGACTGGTCCCGGGTCTCCGGGAGGTCCTTCGCGTACCTCTCCTTCAGGCGTGGGACCCTACAAGCACCATAGCTGTAAAAGTGGAAGTGTTGCTGCCGATTTGTTTACTGCTATGGAATTTGGATGGTCTTGCCTTGTCGCCAGGTGCTCCTGGTCCACCGCGGAACCCAGGCGGTCCAGGTGGCCCTGGCTCTCCGGGTTGGCCGTCATCGCCGTCCTTTCCTGAAGGCATTCCTGTTTAAACGTCCTGGTACGCGTGGCTTACCTTTGTCACCGTGCGGTCCGATCGGTCCTGGGTCTCCCGGGAACCCTGGCCATCCCTTGATGCCTGGCGGTCCCTTCGGGCACGGCCTGCATGGCGGTGGCTCTCTGGGCGCATGGACCGGGCAGGTCTGGTTTGGCGATGTGCCTGGGATTCCAGGCTTACCCGCGTTTCCTGGCGTGCCCGGTTTCCCTGGAACTCCAGCCGGTCCGCGAGGCCCTGGTGGACCGGGAATGCAGCAGCCAGCTAGAAGAGACGTATGTTATACGTTTAACTGTGTGTGGAGGAACTTACGGCATTCCGTCTGAAGGGGCGTGCCCGTGACGCCGTAGTCGTCCGCTGGCGCCTGTGCGCCTTCGCCATACCCACCAGCGCCGTCGTCCGCATAGCCGTGATTGGTACCGCTGGCGCCGTAGCCACCGTAGCTGGTGGCACGAGCGGTCCTATTGCTCGGCTTGGAGAGCATCTCGCGACCGAGTCGGACTTCCGAAAGCGCTTCGTGATTTGACCTCTAAACGAGCGTGCTTTCTTTTGTTTGAAATGAGGAAGTGCTTACCTCACAAAATCGCATCTCATTTTCGACGTAATCAATGGTTGTTTGAACATTATTGTACATGACGGGCAGCGCAGTGCAGAGAACTAATAACGACAGGCAGCTAAAGCAAGCATGTCAGTGGCACGCTGTGGTTAGTTAGAGTTGCTTACCTAAAGGCAATCTGAACCACGGTTGCGCACTGATACGCTCGCTGGCGGTGTAAAATCGAGCCATCCGTTGTCGGCGATGACGGAATGGAGCTAGAAATGATTCGCCATGAGTGGTGAAGGAGGCCAACAAACGAGAGCGTTAAGGACTAGGTTCATAGGAGGGTCGTAGCATTACCTTTCTTTCTCGCTTTGACTCATGGCGGCTAATGCGGCTGGCTGTTGGCCACCAGTTGCCGTTCACAGTGCCCTTGGAGTCGGTGTTCGGATTGGTGGGCTCCTTCTCCGAGAACTCTGGAACGAGATCGTACGACGCACGTCGTCCTCGGCTCAGGGAACGCAGACGAGAACGGACGAATTCCCCGATGCGTGCGGTGACGTCCGGCTTGCCGCAGTCGGAGTTCGATTCAGAGCTGCGTCTGGGTCTAAATTTCAAAAGTTTGTCCATTGGTAATGTCCAGCTTCTAGGTTAACCCGGTTCCTGCTCAGTTAGCATCTGCAATAGTACTGAAGGAAACATATTAACCTTGAATTTTGGCAAGTGCAAAACTCGCGTGGCGACTGAATCATTTAGCAACTTCACCGACTGTGCAAAGCGCCTTGCAGCAACTAACCGCATCTACCGCACTCTGTCTGATGTGGTAAGTGGGTGTGGAGCTGTGTTATGTCGTGAACTGTTTGCGTGAATGCAACAACTTCAGAAGTCTAGTTTGGCGCTATCTAACTACCAATGTACTTACCTCCCGGTGGTCTCCCGCAGTGCGTTGCAGCGCTGCTTCACCTGCTTGACAGTACGGTGCACAATGGATTCCTTTTTAGTGATGAGGTTCGCGTTGTTGTCCGAATCTCCGTTGCGCTTCTCACCGTTAGCGGCGGTTGCCAGCTGATGAGCTCCTATGCTGGCGGCAGAGACGTTGCGCGGAGGCTAAATCATGGTCTATGTTTTGAATCAGGACAAGCAGGGTCTCAGATATAAAAGCGTCATTCAGGATTATTATCACGCAGGCTTTAAAGAAGCCAGTCTTTATTGGTCCCATACTAGAACATCGCCATCCAGTAGTTCTTTGAATGCACCTTAAAGTGGGGACTACGAGTTTGACAACTAGGCGGCCCATAGCAAGCGGAATGTCGTGGTAAAGAATGCTCTAATCCCGGGCGACAAGATGGTGTGAGGACCCTCCCGCCAGTGTGCACCCGCTAGATCAGGTAAACTTGTCATTTTTGTCAGTATTCGAAAAACTGGACGTTCTCCATGTTGGCAACAGCGATGGCAGCTAAATCGCGTAAACATGACGCTTTCCTCTTTGTCTAAGAACTGGACATTCCTTTAGGTGGACAATAGCAGTAGGTACCATGACAAGGATGCTCCCGGTAAAGCATTCGCAAAGGTTGGGATCAGGCTCGGGATACGCCCTAATTTGTCTACCGCACGACCAAGATGATGAGCTTACCTGCTGCGGGTGCTTCCGCTCCGCGTTGACGTTGCCCGCCGATCGAGTGGAGCGTGGAAGCGGGGCTGGCTTTGACGGCGGCGGAGTTGCAATCGACCGATGTGTCTCGATCGCCTTTGGTGGCGGCGGCAGAGAGCTTGGCAGCGGTAGCGGCGGCTGGTCTTCTTCCGTTCTCTTGCGCTCAGCTGCTGCAGGCATCTGCGAATCGCGCGAGGTCGCGTCGCACTCTCGGCTAGCGTTGCGCAACGTACACGCGGACGGCGACGTGGGCCTGCGGCGATCCGATGACCCAATTAAGAAGTCGGGCGCTCGAGAGTGTTAAGAAGGCGGCGGCAGCGGCGAAGTCGCTTCACCTAGCGGTCGATACTGCACCTGGTTGCAGGACGATATGTTTCGCACGAGCGTTGACTGCGTCTTGCGTCTTAAAGAAATAGGTTGGCGACGGATTCACGTAATCACTTTAATGACCGAAAACGCTTAGTGAAAAGATGCGCGCCTTCAAAGAGAGAAAGGATAAACGAGAGTGCCCCACAAACACGAACAACAGGATGGAGCGATAAAAGGATTATGACTCCTGGAATGCGTCGCAGTTACCCAGAAAATTTAGGAGAACGGACGATGAGCTTAAAGTGATAAACGACGCGGAAAAAGCAGGGGAATGTTTTCTCTTAGAAACTTCGCGAATGCGCTCATCAGCTCCGCATTCCGTCAGCAGCGCACCCCTGATTAGTATTCGGCACCGGCGGAATGGCAATACGCTAA
The DNA here is from genome assembly GCA_020875895.1 of Aphelenchus avenae. Taxonomy (NCBI): domain Eukaryota; kingdom Metazoa; phylum Nematoda; class Chromadorea; order Rhabditida; family Aphelenchidae; genus Aphelenchus; species Aphelenchus avenae. The sequence goes on along the minus strand of JNEY01000145.1, from coordinate 193,264 downwards.
TTGATCTCTCACTCGCCCGCCATTCGCATTCAATTTTGCATCCAGCCGAGAGGGTAATGCGCGTGACCTTCCGTCGGTATCCAGGGTGATCGGCGCGCGTGACAAAACGGTTATTGAATGGGATCGCCGACTTCCGATCCCGTAGGACGCACTCGGGCATAAATACCGAAACAAAGGAACCGTGGACAAGGAAAAGGGGAAATGCGAGCCTTACACGCGCAATACATGGCGCCAGCTTAGGAATATCGAGCAAAGGAATGCTTCTTGACGAGTAATGCAAAAAGGATTCAACGGACTTCATGTTCTGGAACTGAACTCGCGTTCCTCTGGCCAAGTCCCAGACAAGCTATGAAAACAAAGCAGAAAGGGTGGAATGTTCTGCACTGCAATCCATTCTCTTTGCGGATCGACGCTCCCGCGCTTGAAAATGACGGCGCTACTAATTTCTTAAAACGCAAAAATACCATCTACTTTCCATCACATTGTAAACCCAACGAGGTCCAGCAAGTCAGCATTGACGCACAGGTGAAGGAGTGCAACCATTCTCGCTTTGGTGTCGGGTTGCCTTGACACGTTGCTCGAGTGACCGTTCGTCACCGATAACAATCGCCGCCCGCGCACCGGCGCCAAACAAAGCGGATGTTGTCACTCCCAACGGATGAACTAATTTCCCTCCACGTCCCACCTATGGTTCGGTCGTCCCTTATAATGCCCTTACATGGCGGATACACGGACGGTGCACTTAGCGACAGGACGTTAATCTTCTTAACGGCACTTGACCAGTATGAACAACAAAACAAATGAGCAATGCACACGAAACGCGGGAATGTCTTTGGGGCATGGAATGTTTGGACAACTGGGAATGAGAATCTCTTCTGACCGACGCTTAATGCCTGTTGTAGTAGCCACCACGGGAAGCGGGCGCAGGAGCAGCTGAAGCACCGACACCACTGCCGCCGCCGACGCTTCCGTATCCTTGTGATGCGGATGGTTCTTCTTGCTCACCACCGTACGCAGGCCCGGCAGGACCGGATGCTGGAGCCTGGCCGCGAGTGTCCGCCACGACCACTTCGGTGTCCTGGCAGACACACGTACCCGGCGTACCTGTAATGAAGAGCTAAGCAACTATTTGGGGCATTAATTCGGATTATCCAATGCGGCTAATCAGGCTATGACGCTAACAGAGCCAGAATGCGCGAGTAGCTAATCTCATTAGCTAAGAGGTCATTAACGGAGAACGATGACAATTCCAATGCGATTGCCCAAATCGTAGCTGTACTTACCAGATGGGCCGTGCTCTCCTTGCGGTCCAGGCGCTCCAGGTGAGCCCATCTGTCCCGGTGGTCCTGGGCTTCCAGGATATCCCTTCTCTCCCTAAACCAGTGTCTTGAAAGGTTAGGCAATGGCTTACGGCATATCATACCGGACTTCCGGAGTATCCGTCCTCTCCAGGCGCGCCTGGATGTCCCGGTGGACCCCACGGTCCCGGCTCTCCTTGGTCACCAGGTGGTCCGGGAATGACATGAGCTTCCGGTGTGATGCCTGGAACATGTGCTCACGTAAGATACGTCATCGATCAGCTGACCTTTGTCACCCGCTGGACCCGGTGGTCCTGGTGGGCCAGGCGGTCCTTCTGGACCGTCTTCACCCTGCTTCCCCGCAAGGCCGTCCAGGCCTGGCCGGCCGGGAATACCCGAGTCTCCGGGGTCGCCTGGAAAGCCGGGATGGCCAGGAAGGCCTGAAAGATTCGGTTAATCGGAAAGTCATGCACCTCAAACCTCGTGGTCCCTGTGGACAAGGCAAACACGGTGGCGGCTCAAAGACGCGCTCGGGGATGCAGGAGGCGTTCGGCGTAGTGCCAGGTCTTCCTGGCGCTCCGTCCGGTCCGGGGTTGCCGTGCATTCCAGGAAGGCCCGCGTCTCCGATCGGCCCGCGCTCGCCAGGAACGCAGCATGCAGGACACCTGAAGAAGCAATATTCAAACTACTTTGATCACGACAGCAAAAAGGGCAGTCCCAAAGCATACTCTTGGAAGGTTGGCGCATTCGGATGCAGCAGCGTTGGATTGTAACCGGCGTAGTGACTGTGGTCCGCTCTCTTTGTCCTATTCGTGTCGGCTAGCTTGACGCTCAATGTGTTCATTTCCGATTCCATATCGACCGTTGAGCCCTGAAAACAAAGAGTTCCTAAACGTTGGTGTTTCCCTAAGACACTAACCTCGCAGTATCTGAAGTCCTGCTGCGAGAACGATCCCATTGTGTCGACGTAGTTGTACATGGCGGGGACAACGGAGCACAAGCCAAGCATTGCCACCATGCTGATTATGCCGGCGATGACGATGATGACCTGGTAGGCGCTCTCCTTGACTTCGCTAATTGCGTCGTCGCTGTCTGGGTCCGAGCTGTAGCTCAGCCGCCTGTGTGGCGGCATGTCGCCGGTGCCGTCTTTCACGGCGGATTTCATTCACACGCAGCTGTGGTGGAGCAGGCAATACCCGAAAACTGCAATATCAGAATAGTCACGGTCACAATTACGCGCGTCGCTAAACAGTTGTGTAGATGTCCCAGGCAAATGTTGCTGCTTCCAAACGTCATTAAAAACTGCCTCAGGTCTAGCTTCTCGTAATTTTTTCGAACTCCAGAAGAGAGACAAAAGACTAAGCGGGTCGTTACAAAAGCCTTGCGTTCAAGAGCTAAGCAATGTTTTATGTGATTTTTCACGTATTTGACAGAACATCCGAGACTTTCAGGGCCAACGGGATGAATAAAGACTGATCCATAGGAAGAGTGAAAGTCTAGCTTCTCCATCGAGTACCATTGGGATTGCTGGATACACGCAAGGCGGGAGGGACACTATACGTTGCCACGTGAAAATGCCTAATGAGTGCGAGAAGGGAAATCAGCAAGCGATAAAAAGCGCCGTATCTGGAAGCTACGAAAAACGGAAAGCTTGGGAAGTGATAGTAAAATTCGATAGGGAGACAACGCCCGATCCTTATTCTGGGTCGTTGTTGGTCTCTGCGACGGCGCGTAATAAGCAGCGCGTAGTCGCAATCATTGCGCGACGAGCTTGCGGGGATCCCGACGAGCTCCTCAGCGGATGCGTGCAGACGGATCATCCGCGATCTCGCGAGATCTCCCCACGCACACGCGCCGATGGCGCAACGCACTGACCCATATTTGTCGGTCAGCTTCCCGTGAGCCGGTTCCCGTCAATCCTAGCGAGAACTAAGGAAGCCGATTGTGGATCTCGTCGAAACGGAAATTCTTCATGGATCTTTTTCGGAGAACCGACCCGTCCGTCGACCTGAACGGTTCGCTGATAAGCCAGTCAACGGGGCATGACAAAAGGCTTAGGCTGGAAAACGTTGGAAGAATGCTTCCGCATGTTTCGGTCTAAAGCAACTGATGAATGAAGAAATACTACTGAATAGTAAGCCGATATGACGTCGTGCATGCGCATGTATAAGACAATCGTACGGACGTGAGCTGAAATGGTTATTTGTTGGTCTGTTTGCGGCTCCGCAGGCAGGCATGCAGCATAATTCGACTTTCGGGATGGACTAGTTATTCGATCGAAGGCGTAGCAGTAAACTTTTGTTTACATGCTTCGACTACCAGAAAACTTACATTTGCTTTGTTACCTCGACCAAGCTTTGCATTCCTTGCAATTTACGCTTGAGAAACATATACATTTTCAATAAAGCCCCCTTTGAAGCGCTGCTTCAAAGCTTGCATCACTGCTGGGTCAGCAGGGGACAAAACAACCTATGTGCGTCATAGCGCTACCCTTAGCGGTGCCTCTTTTCCGGTTGAAGCGGTATAAGTGCGTGGCTTAGAAGCATAACATGTTCCGTATTTCGCCAGCGATAAGTTTGACCCTCCTCAAAATTTGACTGCACGGAATGACTGTCAGGAACCGCATGTACAAACTACGCGTATTTTTGCGCATTGCGCTTGGCTCTCGCACACTCTCGCGATGCCTCTTTTGGCCTCGCAATGGGCGCGGCCGCACCGCTGTCAACAGCGGTCCGTCGGCCATCGTTGATTACGTATCCACACGCTGGTTTCGCGTTTGTTTGCGTTATGTTGCTCGTCGGCCTCAGCTGGTCTTTCGTCCTCGCGACAGCGCGCGTTGGCGAAATGTGCAAACTTCACTAAGGGTAATAAGCGGCGTTAGGACTGCTAAATATTTCGCGCGACGGTGCTGCGTGACGCTTTCGAAGTGGTGTCCTTCACTAGTCAACAAGTCGTCCCTAATGGTCCTCTCGGTGTCCAGACACTTGTCCTGGTCAGCGATTCGTAGCTTGCTCGAGTTAGTCATGCGTTTTCTTAACCTGAGAATTTATAGCAGCCAAATAATTGACGGAACCTGATGACGGAAGCCGATGGTTTCTACCTGTGTGATTCACTGTATTTGCGTTCCCTGTTAATTTAGCAAAAGCGTACGACTCTTGACGCACGGGCATCACGTCTCCGCGTTTGCGCTCGTTCTTATTAAGTTCTACGCTAATTACAGAGTTTCGCGTTAGCTGTCGTGCAACAATTTAGTGCACTGCTGTGACTTAACGGGACACACCTCTCAAGCGATTTCCCTTTAGATGTCGCCGCCAGTTTCCTCCGCCTCGGTATCTTCCGAAAACTCTCCGTACGAGGTCATAATCGAACTCGGCGAGGTCATCTACAATCCCGGTGATGTTGTGTCCGGTCAAGTCACCCTCGACCTGAAGAAGAAGCTCTGCTGTGATGTACTCAATGTGCGCCTCTACGGAAGTGCTCGAGTGTTCTTCACCGAGAAGATCGTAAGCTCAACGGACGGACCCCAGTGGTTTACTCGCTACTTCAGACTAAGCCAGGAGCACTGTCCTTAAGCAAAGCGTACGAGCAGGAGCAGATATTGGTCGACGAGAAGAAGGAGATCTGGGCCTGTCCGAAGGCTGCGCAAGCACCGAAGGAGATCTCGGTAAGCGGAAGCGAAATTAGACGACATAGGGTGGAAGGTATCAGCCAAAGTTGCTCATTTAGCTGGACGAGATCGCACGGATGTCCCGCTCGACCGCTATTCGTATCCCACAGCGCAATGGCGAAACTCAACCCGGACTCGATGCGGGAAAGCACACCTTCCCATTCACCTTTGTTCTCCCAAAAGGCGGCCTACACACATCGTTTGACGCAAAGAACTCCGCCGGTTACGTGCGCTATTACGTACTGGTAAGATAATCTGCAACTTTGGTTCCATGGATATCAACCACATCTTTAGCTCCAAGCACTTAGCGGCGGGCACACAGTGCTTCGTCGAAAGCTTCTTTTCCCGGTGGTCGTGCCGAAGCACCTTAGCAAGGACGAGTCCGTACGGGAAAGCCCTAAGGCGGAATCGACGAAGAGCGTTGGCAAGTGCGTTCTGCGTTATCTGATTCTTCTTCGTATTCGAAGCTTTAGAGGAACAGTCACGGTCACGCTCAACCTCAACAAACGAGGCTATGTTCCCGGAGAGCCGATCACTGGCGACGTGACGATTGACAACAAGTAAGAAGCTCGCAATTGGCGGGAACACTTAAGTCTTTGCAGGTCGGACAAGTCAGTCAAGTATGCGAGCTTCCGATTGATGCAGGTTACCACGTGTTTGTCCATCCGACCTGAAGTGCAAGTGCACGAGAGCAGCTTTGAGACTCCAGGTGAGCTGATACTCGCAGCAGTATTCGGTCTCAAGGCTGGATTACGGTTCTGAAATCTGCAGTTTAGTGGTGAACAAAATGTCTTCCTTTGTGCGCAACTTATAATTACAGTTTTCCAAAAGTTCTGCAGACTGTCTGATTTTTTTGGGGGTTCGGAGGGGCAAGAGAGAAAAAATGAAAAGCGAGCGTGAACGACGTTTGCAGACGGTTCTTTTGTAGAAATGTGCTGAAGTAGCAACGTAATCGGTTTCCAAACTCAATTCTGAGTCTGAAGTCTTTATTTTCGGTTCGAATCCAGCCGTTGTCGTTGCATTTCGTCCATTGCAGGCATGGCAATGCCGGTCGATAAGGTGGTTGGTGGACAGCGGTACACGTATCCCATTCGCTTCTACGTCCCGGCGCTGGTGCCTCAGATCTGCGTACCCGAATGCATCCATACGAAGCTCTTCGCTCGGCTCGAGGTCGGTCTCGTTCGAAGCTCGCCAAAGTCAGCATTCTTGAACTTAATGGTAAGCTCCGTTTTGTTAGGACGCGTTTTATAAACCGCGCATTTTCAGACTCCCATCGTTATCGGCACCCATCCGGGCAGCATGGATGACGCGCTTCTCGACCAGAACGGCGACTCAAGCCAACTGCGTCAGAGACTGCCAACCGCACCACCGTCCTATGATGAAACCCTCAGCACGGCTGAGTCGGCGTCCGTGCTTGACCGTAAGTTTTTCTCGCAAGCGGTGTATCTCAGGCTTACACGCTCTCAGCCGCGCCAGTGACATAGAGCTACTTAGTGACTTGACCAGCATTCATTGTTCGCTTTAGTCCCACCCAGCTACGCATCGTCGGTGTGCGGTCTTTCGGAGATCACGGAGAACGGAGCTTCACCGACGAACGAGAACTACACGCCGATGTGCTACCACTACAACTTCGGCTTCAGCAGCGAAGAAACCGGAAGAAAGAAGAATGAGTGACTCACTGTATTATGTCGATACGTGCCGACTGCAGATTTCACGTCGATGCGTGCCAGATCGCTGTAAATTCGAGCTCCCACTTAGGCCGAAGCCTCGAACAAGTCTTTGGTTNCGTTGCAGGTCGGACAAGTCTGTCAAGTATGCGAGCTTCCGATTGATGCAGGTGACCACGTGCATGTCCATCCGACCCGAAGTGCAAGTACACGAGAGCAGCTTTGAGACCCCAGGTGAGCTGATACTCGCAGCAGTATTCCGTGTCAAGGCCGGGTTACGATTCTGAATTATGCCGTTTAATAGGGAAACCTTGTGCGTAACTTAGAATTCCGTTTTCTAAACATTTCGTCAGACTGTCTAGCCAAAAGTGAAAAGCAGGCGTGAATTTGCTGACGAAACTTCTGCAGAAACCCCTCGAAAAAAGCAGCGCTATTGGTTTTCAAACTCAATTCTGATCCTGAAGTCTTAATTTTCGGTACGAATCCAGCCGATGTCGTTGTACTTCGTTGTCCATTTCAGGCATGGCAATGCCGCTCGATAAGGTGGTTGCTGGACAGCGGTACACGTATCCCATTCGCTTCTACGTCCCGGCGCTGGTGCCTCAGATCTGCGTACCCGAATGCATCCATACGAAGCTCTTCGCTCGGCTCGAGGTCGGTCTCGTTCGAAGCTCGCCAAAGTCTGCATTCTTGAACTTAATGGTGAGCTCCGTTTTGTTTGGACGCGTTTCATAAGCCGCGCATTTTTAGACTCCCATCGTTATTGGCACCCATCCGGGCAGCATGGATGACGCACTTCTCGACCATAACGGCGACTCAAGCCAACTGCGTCAGAGGCTGCCAACGGCACCACCGTCCTATGATGAGACCCTCAGCACGGCTGAGTCGGCGTCTGTGCTTGACCGTAAGTTTTTCTCTCAAGCAGTGTATCCCAAGCTTACAAACTCGCAGCCGCGCCAGAGACGTAGAGCTCCTTAGTGACTTTACCAGCTTTCATTGTTCCCTTTAGTCCCACCCAGCTACGCATCGTCGGTGTGCGGACTCTCGGAGATCACGGAGAACGGAGCTTCACCGACGAATGAGAACTACACGCCGATGTGCTACCATTACAACTTCGGCTTCAGCGGCGAAGAAACGGGAAAAAAGAAGAACGAGTGACTCACTTCATTATGTCGATACGTGCCAACGGCAGATTTCAGTATGCATGACAGATCACTGTAAATTCGAGCTCCCAATTACGCCGAAGCCTAGAACAAGTCTTTGGTTCCAGGGGAACGTTTAAAGGCAGCTCACTGCCGAGCACATGAGGCTTATGAAAAACACATCCACCTGGCTCGATGCCATCAGCACCGACCATTCATACTGGCTCAAGCAACATCATATTCAGCCTAGGTTCGTGTCCAAGGAATTCCTGAAACGGTAGAAGTTTCGTTGGTGATAATGGTAGAGAGAAAGCAAGACGACCGCAGGACCGGGGTAGGTAGGTGTACTTACCCGACACGTTAGTACTGGGCGCAAACCGGCATTGCAATATCGACCATTCATTCAAGATCCGACCGACCTCACTGGGATTCGACCGAGGACAATGGACACACACAAACGGTAACGGAAGTTTAAGAAATACGGTCGCGGTGCTGATCCGTACCCGTACGAAGAGCAATGATGGGGACAGAACGACTTAAGACTGCTTGAACGAACCCTGTCCTAGACAGAGTTCGTTCCTGCTGACCATCCATGCCAATAGCGGGGTGGATACGTGCTTAGCAGCAGTTATCGGTAGATTTTCACAATAAAGCCGATCTCTCCCACAAGTTTCTCCTGTCCTCCTACTGTACAACTGTGACGTCCGTTTGTATAGAAGATACAAGGCAACTAGCTACAAATAAGACGAGCACATGAACTACTTATTTATTTGGTTAGGTAGGGGTACATGACGAGGCCGAGTAAATGTGGTGAGGTTAGCGACGAGACGACTACTTGTTCTGCGAGAAGGCGTACTGCTCCTGCTTGTAGTTGTCCGCCTTCTGCTGGCCGTACGTGTCCTTGTAGCCCTTCGGCTGCTCCTTCTTCTGCTCTAAAACAGGCGGGTGAGCATTGTGGCTAGAAGGCACACCATCAAGTCAAATAAACGTACCGAGGGCGGGCATGTAGGCGCTTTGGTCACCCATGTTGCTGGCGATGGGAGGCGAAGTGGAGCGGCAGACGAGTGGTGTGTGGGCGCTGGTCGCTCGACGAGGCTGATGATGGTGGACTGCATGAATGCTGCTATAAATACTGTTTTGGCAGCAAAATTTGCGTATTACGCTGCTCTCTTGAGAATACAGTGGAGCAGGCGCTTGGCCTTCCAGTATTTAGCACCTTGAGCAATTCAACGTCCACTTGTGACTAGACTGACTTTTATATGGCCAGTGTTTTGTGGCAGCCTAAGGTAGACCGCTGTTGAGTACGACGCCGCTATGCTAGTTCACTCAGTACATTAATGCGTCATACTTGACCGACGGTAGAGTGTGCTCGCTAAATTATTCTTGGATCGACCTCAATGTCCAGGTCGATACCGAATGAAGCCCCTGCGAAGCTTACCACACTGCAACAGATAACAATACTTTATTTTCTCAGGACAAACACGTATAGGCTTACAAAACGCATGGAAGGCACAAATGGTACAATGTGGTAGGTTTAAGGATAAACACACTGGTAGGTGATAAGCCGGCGAACAGCTTGTAAAGCTTACAACGTACACAACATGCACAGAAGCTCGAATGGGCGGTACAATGGAACGAGAATCAGCCTCTCAGAAGACCCGTAATGAACTTAAAACCTTTGTCGCAACACACCGGCTCGAGTATTGCGCTCTGCGCCCGGCGTTCTTTTCATTTTCCACTACTGGTGGACATGTCCATCCGACTCGCTGTGTTCGTGCCCGTGACCAAAGTAGAGCGCCACTGCCATGACGGCGAATCCGCCTGCGCAAGCGACCCATTGGAGAAGGTTGGAGTGATCGTTAAGGCGTTCTGGTGCGAGAATCTAAACAAAGCTAACGATGCTTCATGAAGCAGTTGATTGCCCATTTCTTAGTTTTCGAAAAATATCTATGTTTCACCAATCCGGTATGACAACCTATCGCCAAGAGACGAAGCGTCAACACGGCCAACTAAAATGTTCCTCGCCTGAAAAGTGCCTATCGGCGGATGCGAGCTTACCTCAAAGAAGGCGATGAAGATGAACGTCCCAATGGAGATGCATGTTAACACCGCAGAGACACCGTTCTTGGCCGGAATTTCTGCCGACTAAATACGTTTACGTCATTTTATTCCGTCTACGCCAACTATACCTGCAGTGCCAGTCCGATGAAACCTCCGATGGGTGTGAAGCACGCGAAGAGGCAGATCAAACCCACCACCATCTTTAGGTTTTTCGGAAGTGCTCGGACGAGTGTCATGCCCACACTGAAGGACACTAACGCCTTGTGGACTACAATGCCGAAGAAGAGCGACGCTACTCCGGCCACTTGCTCCTGGACGCCGAACGCGAACCCTTCGAGTGAGGTATGGATGATGAGGGCGAGGATGAACGTCACAGCCTCGATAACTGCCTTGCGGTGCGCTTTCGGGGTCTGCTTCTCCTCGACGATCGTCTCCGCGATGACGGACTCACTATCGCAGGAGGAGGGCGGAGCGATCGGGGCATCTGAAGCGGTGGTGGTGCACGAGATGACGGAGATGTTCGAGTTCTTCTCGGGGTCGCTGCAAACAAGCCAGAAAATGCCAGTGAAGGTAGATGAACTATTCAGGCGCACAGTCTTTGCTGCCAGGGTGAACTGGAAATATTGTGCAAGAACATACCAGCTGTCAGCACTTTTCGTGCTCTGCGTGTCGTGGTCGTGCTCATGCCCGCAGACTGCGCCAATGAACTCCTCGACGAAGTAGACGATGAAGAAGCCGACTGCGACGAGCAGTTCCGTCAAGGGGTAATCGGCCTCGATGGCTTCGTTCATGCCTTGGCGAGCTTCCGGCAGCAGTTCTATGAGACACACGCCGAGGATCACGCCTCCAGCGAAGCACGACAGCATCGATAGGAGTAGCGAGGAGAGCCGACGGCTGCCTTCCTTCCTCGCGAGCCATGAGAGTACCTGGAATACGAATCAAATGAGTTTTATCTCAGATTTCTCGGTTAGAAACGGTGCATCTTCTTGAGCATAAGTACACCGCACCACTAGTTAACGCTTAGCTCATGGTAAGTGGACGGACGTATGATTTAGGAAACGTTTGAGTTACGGATTCCTAAATATGTACGAAAAGAAGTGCGCAAAACCCACGCAAAAAGGTGTTGGACGTACATTTTGTTTGCCTCATACGTTGTCACTTGCTTGTTTGCCCTTTAACGTTCGCCCCGTTGAAACATTTCACAAAAGTGCAACAGTCGGGAAAATAGAAAATAGTCTGTCACTAACGCGAAAACACGGTCGTACTTCCTCATTTCCCGAGGTTACAATAAAAACAGATGGTCTCAAGTGTTGCTGTCGGTGCAGACGTAGCTCCCATCACTTAACCTATAGACTTGGACGAACCTAAGTGAGATTACGGCAATTAGACGTGGTTCAAACGTCATCGGCGCATAGTTCACGCAATCCAGGGATGAAGAAGAATTAACACGGTTGGAACCAGGCGGATCAGTCAAGGTCCGGGAACCATCGGCATCGGAGAGAAAGTTCGACCTATTGTACCAGACTGAATGGCCAGTAGACACTAGACGGGTTAGTCCAAGTTCAAGGGACGACTACATGACAATGGACCTGCTTAGGCCTTCTTCTTCTTTTTCGGGGATAATACCTTCCAGCGTAAACCATCCTGGAATACCAGACAACGTAGTTACTAAGAAAAGTGGTAAATTCTTGGGAGGTCCATTGAGGACGCTTTAGTTTGGCCCAATGCTCATGTCGTATGCTTCGCATAGAGCCCTCGAAAAAGGACTCTGATCCAGCAGCAACATCGAGTTCACGCCAACTTTTGCAGTTTCGTGCGGACACCTTTTCCAAACTTTTGAACGTAAGCTAAACATACCTTGATCGGAAGTAGCCCGAAGACGACTGGGACCACACCCATGATAAGAAGCAGCAGCACCTTGAGCAGAGTGACGTCCATTATTATGCGAGTAGAGGCAGCTTCTCGGCTTCTGTAAAGGGTACCTTAGCATGTCAGCCTTTTAACGAATTCAAAAGAACACGTTAACGTAACGCTGTGCACGACTTCAAAACGGAACAATAAACGCGGATGAACTCTTCACAGAAAGGAGCATAGTCTTCAAGTCTTCACGGAAACGGGCACAATTTTCGGCGGTGCACAGCGTGAGCACATTAGCGCTAACGTCACAACGGCTTGCAGGTGGACGCGTCTTTTCAAGTTCTTTTCCACGACTAGAAAAGACGCTCGGCCTGTCCCGCTGGATTAGGAAAACCTTCGACCTGGTAAACACATGAATGTGTTTAACCGTTTTTTGGAAACGATACCTCTATTCCTGCGAATAGGCTTTTGCGATTACGATTTTTGCACAGGCTTCTTGAACTACAGGTTAAAATTTAGAGCAAAAAATGATTAAACAACATTCCTAACCCATTCAAACGGTGCGCTTTGTTGCTCAAAACCCAAAGGTTTCTTAACTGATCTATGCCGCAGTCGGCAGCTGACCGTTCTTTTCGTAAAAGAAAAGAACGGATGGAAAACAGACATTTAAAAACTGAAAGCAGAAAAGATGCTCGGCCGAAGGCCCTGAATTTGGGTTGCAAATCGCTTGACGTATCGATGACCTTTGGTACAATTCGTTGAACGTGGGAGTACGACTGGGAATATGACAAAATCCATGCCGAAGAACACAGCGACAGGGCTTTGTTTCATCGAATATCAGTGACAAATATCCTCCAAAGGACGGAAGGGAACGACGACAGGCTAAGGACAGTGCAACTGCAACCACGACTCACAACGCGTGGCCCTAAGCTTATGTATGAACCTCAGCGAGTGAGCGCCAAAACCGGGCGTGCGTGGTCAATCGCCGTTCGGGGCGTGCGCAATCGCGCAGAGCAGTGCGAGTCGTTAGCGTTAGGCGGAAGGACACAGCATGCGTACACTGGGTCACGCCGAGGGCCACGGCTCACGGACATACGTCATTGAGGCGCGAAGGACCTCGAAGTTTATGCGAACATGCGGAACTCGAATGTGATGACCTTGAAACGTTCAGGAAACGCATCAGATAAAGTTTCGCAAAACAAAGTCATGCAGGGGTAGGTCGCGACCGTGGAAAGAGACATTCCTTCGGCTTCAGTTGCTGGAGGCAAGTGATACTGAGTCACGTTAGGACGCCGTAAGCAACCCCTTCGATGGCTGAAAATTTCAAGTTTCCAGTCACCTTAGCCCGGACCCAGACGAGCAAAGACATCATCATAGAAGAATCATTTTAAGTCATCTAAGTCCGAACGGACGCTATATACGGTCTTCGCAAGCTAAGAACTCGCGGAACGCTTAGCTAAACAAACGATGGATGTATAGTGCCCCGAAAATGGTCAGATACGGACGCAACGTACCGGCCTTAGGCGCCAAGGAATCCGCTTAGCGCCAGTATGCACAGCAGCGCTGCAACTGCGCGACAGCTTACGGCGCTGCGCAATCTATGACACATTCACCTGGGAACGTACAGCTAGCGAGAGGCCATCTCTCAAATAATCGCTGAGGCGAACGCCATCGCGCCGGCTAAGTGGGCCGAATCGGTCACGCTTGTACGAATTCGGCAATTGCAGTGACGTAAGGGTGAGGGACAGCGGGGTCGCCAAAAAGTGCCTGCGCCTCGAGGCGCAGGTGCGAACGAGTTTGCGCGAACGCACGTGTTGCAAGCGGTGCAGAAGAACCGCTGACTCACTCCACAAGTGGTAATGTCGCGCGGAAGGAGAGTCATCTGAATTTAAGTTGCACACAGGGAGAGAAGGCGGTAGCCTCTACAGGAGAGCCGATGACAGGATCTTCAGCTTGTCAGTGACCCGGGAAAGATAAGATACGCTCGCACATGTCCCATACACAATATAGAATGAGAAGTCATATTTCGTGGTTGAATATACCAAGTTGGTCACGAAAGACAAAGTAAGGGTAACCGGCTCCACCTTCCCGTAAATGAGCGAAAGATGAGCTGATCCAGGTCCCGCTGATGTCTGGCGGGGAGGCCGCAACTTATGTGTCAGGGTTTTCTGCATGACTGAAATATATAGCATTGTTCGCTGTGTGGTTGCAAGTTTGGAGGTAGCTTCTTATTGAGTGGGAAGGCAATGGATGACTAGCAGTGCATGTTTTTCGAACATGCGTCATACAAAACATTTATGAAACTGGTGCTAACGCCGTTCCTGGCGCCAATAGTACAGCTGCCTTCCACCAACATTCGACTCCTCGTACATGTCACCTGATTAAAAAACGAATACACTAGTCAAGCGGTTGTCGTAGGAAGAGTGAGAGAGAAGATCATGTCGGATAAAAGGTATACGGGATCGTGGCTGGTTGCTAGAGTAATGACTCAAACTGAGCTCCCCAAGCGCGAAGTCACACGGTGACTATCATGTAATGTTTAGGCAGACTCAGTTACATATCTAGCATTTTTCAGACAGGTGCGCCCTCGCATTTTTCGTCACTAGGACAAGTATGATTCTTGTTGTCATGAGTAAGTCTAGGCTACAATGACGAACTATTTGTGTTAACGAATACATTTTGCTCACACGGCGACAAACCTAGGTGCGGTACGCGTGCTCAAGACAGGATTCGTCACATAACTTTGGATTGTTAGGATCAAGTGTACCAAGAAGCGTAGCATGAGGAAGACATCAGGATTCATTACTGCATTCGCTAGGTTAAAGGGACCAACGTGATCGCACTGCTACGGAAACCCTTTAGACAGTCACACGATCCGTCCTCTTTCATCGGGACATGCCCTCCGGCAAGCGACCTGTTTTCGGCTCCTGATTTGCCCTCCTTTCAACAGTTATTGTTGATCGCAGTAAACGGACGGATGTGCCCGTGACAAGGTCGTAAAATAATTCGACCTAAAATCATCTGTGCGCGCGCACCGCAAAGAAGATTCTCCCGGAGCGATGCAGCGCAAGGATGGGCTGGGATGCGCTGCAGGGAAGAAATTCGTGTAGCTATCTTTGGATGGGAAGGTAAGAGGGGAAGTTGGCGCTCGCTTCCTTCCGCCGCAAGGAGGAAAACAAAGCGGGTAAAGAGAGTAATCGCGCGTGCGAAACATGGGTAATCCGGGCGGCTTCCCGTTTGTTCAAGGGCTTTTCGGGCGGAAAGAGGGCAAACAGTACGAACCTAAGCCCACCGGTCGGCCTACGATAGTCGAGTGCAACGGATCAAATTTTGAGCTCATGCGTACATGTCAAAAGACTGCTTAGATGAAGATCAAACTTAGTTGTTGAAATGTTTGTGTGTTCAAGCCGTAATTCCACGTTCACCCACAGTAACGCTTGGTATTTGGCGGATGGCAGAAGGGTGATAGTTGTAGCCAAATGGCGTTTTGTCCGACCACTAACTAGCTTAGTGGTTTATGCGCGACGAACGAGACTCACGCGGAGTGGTAGGAACATCAAATCCTTAAGGACCTCGGTAGATACCGCAATGTGGGGCCTTGCAGCGTCACCGGCGGCCCACACAACGTTGGCCAACCAATCGGACTGTTTCAAGCAAAAAACAAAACTTAAGAATGTGAAAAAAGAGCACCTGACGCTTCCACAAACCCCCAAATACCGGTCTCATTTAGAAAGACTTCCCTCATTTGCGGCACCGCCCTAAAGTTGTACATCATCGCCACTATCCTAGGGCTCATCGCGATAGGCTGCACCTTCCTTTGGAAGCAGCTCACTAGAAATAGAGATCATCTTTATCCGTAAGTATGTGATTCCGACCTCCAACATCCAAAAATAACGAAGGACAAAACAGGTACTTGCACGTGGGCGACAAAACAAATAACGTGTTTACACAAATGCCAGGAATGTCCATCATCGGCCGTCCAGCACGGGCCATTGGTTCGCATTGGAAAGAAGTAATGGGCCACAGCGCGATTCTTCCGAGGCGCAAGGATGCGCGATCTGATCTTATGCGGCGAACGAACGAACAAAGCGAACGCTTCGGTCCGTAGGCGTCGCCGTGCAGCGCAGCTTTGAAGCCCCGCACGGACGGCGGCTTTCGCTATTGTCCGCAAAGCGAACCGGAAACTGGACATAATCCATCGGCGCAGTGGCCGCTTAAGCGGTCCGAGTGCACCGGATCAGTTCCTTTTGATCGCGTCAGGTAAGTCGACCGAAGAAATGAAAACCGCTGCTAACTAGTCATAGAGAGCAAACTGCCGCGCACAGGTTCGGTTAGCTTATGCATGCGGGTAATCTTCTCGTTCAATAGGGGAGCATGTGTTATCCCAGCAGTAACGGTGCTAGTGCAACTTACGAGCAAGAGTGACGTGCTGGCTATGTCTGCAATACCGATACTAAAATGGACAAAATGCACTTAGTGTACCACTTTGATCAAGTTTCCCGAACGCATAAAAACGCACTGAGAGGAAACATCTTGCACATTCAAAATGCCACTAGGATCCCGCACAGTCCGCAATCTTATGGACTACGCAGTAGGAAAACGCGCAATCCGCACGAGGAAGATAATTTAGAGGCATCAAGGACGGACGTACCGAGGCGATCTTAAGAGGGTCACTTTGTCGCGCAACGCCCGATAAGCTGGCGTAGGCGGTTAAGAATGATTAAAACCTGGGTAGGCTGCGATCAAAAGTGTGACTTGCTAGTTACCGACGAAAGATGCTTGCACATTAGCGCTAAGGTCGCGTGCACAAGTTGTAATCGACCAGGGTCTTAAAGCTTGCCGGTATGTGCGTAGCTTGCCCACTCAACGTAAACAATTCGTAATCACGACCCCTGCAACTATAAAAAATTGAACACGTTCGGTCAACACGGTTTCAACACGGTCTCTCGATGAAATCAGCAGACCTACCGTTAATTCAAACAAGTTAGGACCCGTTTTGCCGATTTTGCGGCGGTATCAGCGGCCATGTTCCTATCACTGTATTCCTGACCCTATTAGCATAATGACCGTGAGAGAACACAAACAAACACAAAGCATGCGGACCAAGGGTTGGTCGGTCGCTTGATACTTTTCACTACGTTTCAGCACTCGAATTATCCGCGTGAGACTTCATGACCGCAATGGCGGAGCTCTATACTTGCAGCAAAATCGCGCAGATGCATAGCTATTCAAGTCGTGGCTTCCCGTAGCGGTTGTATGTATAAACCGCAGGACCTACACGCGTTGAATGAGACAAAGATCAAATACAGAATGGCGCCCGCGTATCAGCACATTCCCCATGGCGGAACCAATGCGGCAGCACATTAGTAGGTAAGCGGAGCTCCCAGTTCTGACCGGACTGCATGCGAATGACACCTAAATGTACCCAACAAAGGTAGGAATTTGGCGCCAGACAGTAGTGCACTGTGCTGCGATTCTACACACACTTTATGGCCCTACTATCCAGTTAATGGCGAATAAAACTGAACGTTAACGCGTGGCATTTCAAAATAATCCTGCACATGAGGTTCGCCTTTGCGCGAATAAACATGTTCGCAAGATTAAACTTGACTTGAATGACCCTAGCTATGTGCGCACGGAAGCGGCACTAAGTAGCTTCACAGGTCATCAGTGTCACTGTTCGGCACAGCGGACGACACGTGCCTCGGTTCATGCAGCTAGCGAACTTTTGAGTAAATGCGCCTTCTGCTGTTCACGAACTTCGGCACGGGTGGCGGAAGGATACGTGACTGCAAATCGGACAAAAACGAACGGTTGCGAGCGCATAACGAGGCTTATCTCACGAACACCTACTTGGGGAGTAATGAAACGAACGCGTACTTAGGCGAACTCAAAAAGCGCTGTGTGGCGCAAAACGACTGCAAATTTGCCTTTAAAAAGGCAATTAGTTTTTCATGTCACCGCATCAAAGACAAGGTAAGGCAATTAACGGCTTGACACCGCCCGCTATCTCTCTCCGAAAACAACATGAAGTTAGTGACAGAGAGAGAACTAGGACATGAACACACTGTGGACCTCAAGCGGAGGTCATGTCCCACCGAACACCCGGCTTATCGGACGACGCCGCCGACGGTCGCGTTCCGCTTTTGCGCGATAACGGCCGTCCCGCAAAGAATGCAGGACGTCAGCGGTGATGCAAAATTTGAAGCGCTATGACGGATCACACATGCCAGGAGAAAGAGCAAAGGACTTCTTTCTAGGTTCGTTAACTCATCGTTCGACCGATGGAATACGGCCAGAAACGAGGAAAACAAAGC
>JNEY01000145.1:131605-168686 GCA_020875895.1 Aphelenchus avenae | reverse complement strand
CCCGGGGCCGGGACCGGGCCGGGGGCCGAGACCTAGGGCCCCGCGGGGGCCGGGGGCCGGAGGTCACGGCCCCGCACAGGGTTGCGCGGTCGTCATGCGGGCACCGAGTACATTTATGTGTAGGGTCAGGCCCTTTGCAAGCAGTACGATCATGCATGCATTTAACCAAAGCGTAACACGAAATTCCGCTATGAGCTCCCGTGTAACCGAAAAAAAACTTTAGAAGTTGTGTTTCATCCTGCGCTCGCTAGCTTGTTAAGGCTAACTGCGTCACCGTCGAATCGCTTAATTTTGCTAGGCACTTTTCTACTGCCAACGGCACTAGCACTTGCACGATGATGACGCGATGATCCTCGCACTTGCGATGACCAGCGCAAGGATCATTCGCCCGAGAGAAGGAAACCGCTATGGGCACGCGACAGCGTGACGTGGCTTTCCCATCACTACCTAGCGCGCATAGCGGTTGTGCAAACCATTTTTATTCATGAGCGCGTCCCTGATCCTAGACCTACTGCTTGTACGACTTGTATCAACCGGCGGGTGTGTCCGTAAGGTTCTCTATTTGAACATCCTTTTTGCGCCGTGGGCTAGAGCTCACTATAAGCGAAATGGCTAGTAGGGTCACTGCTAAAGATCGACTAGTGTAGTGTCTTAAATGTCATTCTATAACTGAGCAAACTTTAATTGCTTCTTGCGAACATTGTCCATGCCCAACTGTCTGATACCAAATAATGAACGGCCAGGTTTCGACGTCATTCGCATCACTTTTACGCTTATCGCTATTGCCTCACTCCCGGTCGGAATGCGCATCCGCAGTGTGACGTGGAATACGCGTGTAAAATGTTTGGGCTGGACGCTAGAGAGTGGCGCCTATCGCATTAGTGCGCTAATCCGTTGACGTTTATTGCTTCCTGTTGGATCTTGGGTGGAGTGTTTCACTTTCATTATGATGAGGCCAGCATATATTTTTGGGAAGATGCTCTGGTGCTCTTCATTCCTTAATAATGCGTCCCATCTCCATAGGGGAACGTGCCTTCTTTGCACCCTATTCTACGCACTGTTCTCCCCACCGGTCTTTCATACGCACCGTTTCGCTCTCTGGACTGAGTGTTCCCGGCAACTCACGTAGATCTCGCTACTTCCTTTTTCGTGTGTAGGATGATGCCTTTGTTCGGGCACCGTTTCGCTCTTCCCTGCCCCGATCGGACTCCATTCCCAGGATCGCATCACCCATCGGAAAGAAAATGGGCAGTGGGAAAGAAGCGAAACGGGCTCTCGAAGCCGCGAGGAGTCACCTTCGGCCGGGCTTCTCGGGTCGACGCGTCCAAAGTTCACTCCTGACGAGTCATTCACGTGCTGCATGCGACGCCCCGGTAGGTGTGTCCGGTGGTGCCTCCGACAGTTTCAGCAGCGATCAGCTGGATAAGGGTAAACGTCGCCTTCAAGGCTGATTGCGAAAATAATGTGTTACTAATCTACCCAAACTAGGGGTATGTGTGTATACAGTCGTAAACCTTTTGTGCCGAACGTTCAAAGTGGCTTCACACGTGCCGCTATGTAAGCCCTGGCCTCGTTTGGGCGCGATCCGAGAAATGCCGTCTGCGTTTCTTTAAATGCTGTATGCTTCTTATCGAGTAACGTGTTTCCTTTGCCCTTGTGGACAACGAGCCTAGAATTCCGCTTTTGCCTTCCCCTTGGAATGTATGAGGTCGTCACTGGTTCATCGAACTTCGGATGCTAGCTTCGACTCTCTTAGTCTACGGGCCCACTTATATGGCGCATTTCGTTTCTTCCTTCAGATAGAGCAAAGCCAGCTCAAAGCCATTTTCGTGATCTTCCCGTTCCACTAACTCGCGGTGATAAGGAAGCGCGCGCATAAAGGGGTTCTCTCACAAACCCCCTCTCCCCCTCGTGCCGTCTGCTCTCTCCAACCGATCGTTTACTCCACGCACTCTCTCATGCGTTTATGTACTTCCTCGGTGGCTCTCTTGCTTTCTGCTCCGCCCAGCCGACCGATCCGCACATGGGGCGTTGCCCATTCCAGTCGCCAAAGAGGAGGCGGCGTGGCATCCTCCCTCCGTCCTGCAGGTCGGTCGGTTGGTGATGGCCGCTCTCGCGATGCGAAAACAAGCGTCACCCATTTGTTTTTGCAACGTTGCGTCCACTTACGTGGCGCAATTAGGCTCGGAATTTGTGAAGTGTTCATCGTAAATAACTCCGGTTTTCACTTCCTGGTCCGTCCACTTACGTAGCGCAGTTATCACTCGGAATGTGTCAATTACTGGTCGTACATAACACCGGTTCCACTCGATATAAAAACCGTAGAATTCTCCCCGAAACAATTCCCACCAGCTTCGTCTTGTTTGCAGTGCCCGTATTTTCGCGATTCGTTCCACGTTGACTATGATTTGAACTTCTAGACTGCGCAGTTTTAGATCCTCAAACAGACCTCTTTTCAACCATGTGCGGCATCTTCGCCTACCTCAACTTCTTCGCGCCCAAGAAACGCAGCGAGATCGTCGAGATCCTCGTTGAGGGCCTTCGTCGCATGGAGTACCGCGGGTACGACTCCGCCGGTACGCAAGCAGTTACCATTTCCTGCAAAACTTCCTGGTTTCAGGCATCGCAGTCGACGGCAGCAACGACCCGGCGCGTCCTTACTCGGAGGTGAAGATCTTCCGCAAGGCGGGCAAGGTGGAGAACCTCTCCAAGGAGATCCAGGCCTGCAAGGACCTCGACTGGGACCTGCCGTAGGTCCCTATGAGCAGTCGCTTGCACTAAGCCGACGCTTTCAGATACAACATCCACTGCGGCATTGCACACACTCGCTGGGCCACCCACGGCTCGCCGCTCGACGTTAACGCGCATCCGCAGCGCTCCAACGGCAGCAACGGTAAGGAGCGTATACGACGGGAAATCAGCTCACCACTGGGACTTTGGCAGCCCTCAAATGCTACCGACGAGATCGTGACTGTTCACGGACCCGTTTTCAGAGTTCGTGGTGGTGCACAACGGGATCATCACCAACTACCGCGAGATCAAGGCGTACCTCACCAAGAAGGGTCACACCTTCGAGTCGGAGACCGACACCGAGGTCATCGCCAAGCTCATTCAGCACATCCACGACCGCTACCCCAAGTACAGCTTCCGGCAGCTCGTCGAGACCACCATCCAGCAGCTGGTGCGTTCTGCCTTCCGAGCTGGACGTGCTGAACTCTTTGCACTTTAGGAAGGCGCTTTCGCATTGGCCTTCAAGAGCCAGCGCTTCCCGGGTCAGCTGGTGGCCTCGCGTCGTGGCTCTCCTCTGCTCGTCGGCATCAAGAGCAACTCGCGCCTCACCACCGACCACTTCCCGGTCTTCTTCAGCAAGGGTAAGGCACGCAGCAAGTTCGCGAGGGTCTTATGGCCGTCATTCGCAAGGTGGAAACTTTGTTTCTTCAAAGGAAATCTTCATGAACTTTACGGGACGTTGTAGATGCCGGTTGGTTGTGGCACGATGACCACCATACGCGACAGCGTAACGTCTCAACTAGCGACCCCGATGGTAGTGTTATTTGCTGGAGTGACCTTTTGCACTCTTTTTGTCACAACATTCCCTGCACGTTGCTTTCCCTTCGCTGTACTTCCTTTTGCTTCCCTGTTGCTGGTCATGTTTACCACTCGCGCTGGAAATTTGGCAAGTGATCGGGTCGTGCACATTGCAGTGACGCAGTGTTTTCGAGGATCCGCAGGACTAAACCCGAACGTTGCAAATGTTGTTGCTCGGTGGTGTGCGGTGGCGTCGCTTCGTGCGGTTCGTGGTAATTTTGGGCGTTCTGTGGACACGGAAGTTACGGATGCGCTTGTCCGTTAGCCACGCCGTACATTTCCTTAGCTCTCTGTCTGCTTAGTGCTCATTGACGGGTTACGCGACTGAAGTCAGTGAACTCCTCGGTTGTAGAGCCCCATGTCACTGTCGGACGTGCTCTCGGCAAGAAGGCTTTTCACCCGCTTATTCTTTGACCATTTCGAATACTGCTATTCTTATCACAGCTTGGGTTAGCCTATCGGTTTATGGTGCTTGGAAGCTTACAGAGCTGTTATTGACTGCTTTAATCTTTCAGCGCTTTCAGCTTTCCTTGCCAGGGCGTAACTTTGTCTTTTAGCCCGGCGGTGCATTTCCAACATGTCCAACGGCTCGGTGGACGAGAGCTTCTCGTCGATGACCATCGACACTCCGCCTCCGTTCGACGTCTTCGCGTCACCAGCTCGCTCAGGTGTGTTACAATGTGCGTGGAAATAAAACGGAAGATACAGCGCAAAGATTCGCGCGACTCGCCAATGACCTTGACGCCCATGACGACCGGGTCCTTTAATGTGTTGAAAAACCGTGATGGATTGACGATCTTTTTGAGCGGACGAGCCGCACTTTAATGCAATGAAATTACTCAAGAAAAGTTGTGAAATACACGGGCAACCTGTGTTCTAAATATAGCGGAAAGCAGCATCGACATACACCTACTGGATTTCGTGTCGACAGTGCAGAAATTCAGCGCTAAAAAGCATAGAAGAGAGACGCCTTCGTATTCTGACTTGCTGAATCAATCTTTTAGATGTTGGTCGTCGCCACGACAGCACGCGCAGCGTTCGCCCGTTCGATCAAAGCAAGTGGGAGGTGGAGTACTTCCTCGCCTCCGATGCTAGGTAAGCACCGGTACCTCGAAACGTGCCACTCCAACTTTGTCCGGTTTAGCGCGATCGTCGAGCACACGAAGCAGGTGATTTTCCTCGAGGACGATGACGTCGCCTTCGTGGAGGACGGAGCTCTTTCCATCCACCGCATCAAGCGCGACGGTGCCGACAACTCGGAGCAGACGCGTGCGGTCCACCAGCTCAACATGGAGCTGCAGCAGATCATGCGCGGGGACTACAAGACCTTCATGCAGAAGGAGATCTTCGAGCAGCCGGACTCCATCGTCAACACCATGCGTGGTCGCCTCCTTCCGGACGGCCGCATTGTTCTCGGTGGCATCAAGGTACTCACTAAGGTGTCTTTTCTTCTTTAAGCCTTCATTTGAGGACTACCTGAGCGACATCAAGCGCTGTCGTCGTCTCATCATGATCGCCTGCGGAACGTCCTACAACTCGGCCATTGCGGTATACATGGTGGTCTGACTATGAGTCTTACATTTACTTTAGTGCCGCCAACTGATGGAGGAGCTGACGGAGCTTCCGGTGATCCTGGAGCTGGCCAGCGACTTCCTCGATCGTCAGACGCCAATCTTCCGAGATGACGTCTGCTTCTTCATCAGTCAGAGTGGCGAAACAGCCGACACTCTGAATGCACTCAGGTGTGTGTTTGGCTGTGTTACGGCTCACATCGCTTCGTATACAGTGTGTGCCAGTCAGCATAGTCTCATCCAAGCTATCTGAACTTTTAAGGCTGGCATTAGTTTTCGGTTTTGGCTGCACTGAACAACAGCCATAAAAGCAAGCTCGTTGGGGATACTTCTCCACGCTTTTTTTTTTATTCTTCGCGCACTTCCTGCTAATGACACTTACTTCAGGTACTGCAAGCCGCGTGGAGCTCTTCTCATCGGCGTCACGAACACCGTGGGCAGCTCCATCTGTCGCGAGTCCCACTGCGGCGTGCACATCAACGCGGGCCCGGAAGTGGGCGTCGCCTCCACCAAGGCCTACACCTCGCAGATCCTGGCGCTCGTCATGTTCGCGCTGTGCATGAGCGACGACCGCATCTCCCTGGCGTCTCGTCGTCAGGACATCATCCGCGAGATGCACAAGCTCTCCGGTAGGCACTTACCATCTTTGAGTCTACTGCTTGGTCACCCTAAAAGCACGAGCTTCCTATACAACCGCTGACGCCTCCGTTGCCCATGCCCCTAGCGGATTTCAGTCGATTTACCGAGTTTCCAAGTCCGATTTTCAGACTACGTCCGTGACGTGCTCGAACTGGACGCGGAGGTGTTGCAGATTGCGGAGAAGATCCACCAGGAGAAGTCGGTGCTCATCATGGGCCGCGGCTACAACTTCGCAACCTGCCTGGAGGGCGCCCTCAAGATCAAGGTTTGACTGTTTGCATGCTTCGATATTCATAGTTGGTTTCAGGAGCTCTCGTACATGCACTGCGAGGGCATCATGAGTGGTGAGCTGAAGCACGGGCCGCTCGCGATGGTCGACGAAAAGCTCTGCACCTTCATGATCATCTGCTCGGACCACGTCTACAAGGTACGTTTCCAACGCTCTTCCAAACGTTCCGACTATAATGCATCCCGTTTTTAGAAATCGCTGAACGCGTTCCAGCAGGTCAAAGCACGCGGTGGTCGTCCTATCGTCGTTGCGGACACTGGGGTGCCGGAGGCGGACCTCGAGGGCGTTGAGCGGGTGCTGCGCGTGCCGAAGACCGTCGACTGCCTCCAGAGCATCCTCTCAGTTATCCCGCTTCAGCTGCTCAGCTACCACATCGCCGAGCAGCTCGGACTCAACGTAAGGATTAGGGACTGAGTGCAAGTTCTAGCACGTTTGATAACGCATACCTATTACCGATTTTGCTTCAACAAAATTTTCTAATCCGATTCCGATTTCAGGTGGACCGCCCGCGGAACCTGGCCAAGTCTGTGACCGTCGAGTGAGCCCGTGTCCTGCTGTACAACATCGTCTGAGAGTGCCTTCGGAGACCCTTCTTTCTGTGTTATACACGTGCCAATGACCCCTCTCTCCCTAAGTCCCTCCTAAGTCCAACATTCCCCATTTGACTTTCCTATGTGACCCTTTCGTTAGTTCACTTTCGGATTTTTGTTCACTTCAGTCCCTGTGGCTGCGACATTCTGATCGCTTATTGACGACGTACAGATTGTTTATTTAATTGGCAATAAACTTCCAGCTTGCCTATAACATGTTTTGATGCGCCCATTGTGTCGTAAGCAGTTGGAATGACCACGCTGAGAGACGCAGCTCGAAAAAGGAAGGGTTGTGTGCTACGATGAGCACTAAGGTTATAGTTCACTAGAGTATGAAGTTTGCGACGTCATGACGAAAGGACGAAATGGGATTCGGCAGCGAAAAGTCAAAGAAGAAGACACGATCGTCTACACCCAGCAACTCGAACTTGCACGGGGAAAGCATTACCAGTTGGAAGTGGAGGAGGAGGAGAATATTGTCAGCGTAAATTCCCGCTTCTTCGGTTTGCGCGACTGCTGTGCGTATGTGTCCAAGAGACCCATTAAACCGTATTTGAAGCCTTGGTTGTGACTTCATTCCTTAGCAAGACGCGATCATTGCTAGGGGTTTTTCTTCTTGTGGTCACAGCGACACTATGATTCTTCCTCCGTCCTCTCATATATTAGCTTCCTCCCAGTTAATTCACAACGTCGTGCAAGTAACGCAGATGCCTCTTTCTCACTCTGTATGTAGGGTGGAATTTGCAACTCATCGTGCATGGGATGAAACCCAATGCAAGACTGCGAAGTCAGATGAAGACAAGACTTTCTGCGGTCAACCGTTTACTCGAATCAAAGCTTGAGTCGAGACGTCTCAGAACTTCCTACGGGGCCATTCGAAGTCCGAACACATTCGCAAAGCGATTCGTACTTTATGCGAAGACACTCGATCGCTGTTAGCGGAGACAATGCGAAGGCTTTGAGGGAGGAGACTCAAAGTTTACAGAGAAACGTCTCAGAGACGGAAGTAGTATCGGTCGACGTTCGGCTTACTTGATCCTACGCCAACATTTCCGTCACTATCTCCGTGATTTTTTTCTTTGTCAGATTCTTAGCAGTTTTATTTGGAGAATTGTCACGCACGCCGATGACCCGTGTGGTCTTGGTACACAGCGCTGCATGCGCATCTTCGCTTGTTTATCGCGTCCCTTCATTCTCCTTGATGCGACACTTTTCTGCAAAGCTCTTTCAGGCGCGAGAAACAAAGCGGCGTTCGCTTGTTTACGGAGGGAAACGTGCAAGTTCGCCGGTGCGCGTGCGAAGAGTGTCGAAATGAGAGAAACCACTGGGCCCGACCCAGTGCAAATAAACTCACGCCGCATAATGGGAGCCGGCCGAGGGCAGCCGGCCGCTCGCTGGAGAGAGGCAAACGCGAACCCCAAATTCCATGAGTGCGTCCGTCGCCTGTAGAGGAAGCCGCGCCTCTCAACGTGCGTATCGATCCTTCGCTTGCGAGAGCGTGCCGCTCACCGCCGTCGCTAGGAACCCTCGTGCGACTCCCGTCGGTCGCCCAAAGCGCACTCATTTATTCCCGACGATGTCTCGACAGAATTCCGCAGTGATTTTTCACCTCATTTTGAGCGGGTTCAAACCGCTTTTTCCTGCATAATGGATGCTTGTACAGTTTCTAAAGACGCGCCTTTGTCCTTATTTTTGTACAGCGTACAATGCATGTATAAGCGAATGATAATTGTATGTCGAGATCGGCGCCGCCTTGTCCGCTCAAGCCGTGCTTTTGTTGTCGTTCCATTGCCTACGTATTGCGCCAATCCTTCTCTCGTTGGTTTGTACACGATTCGCTGTCTATAAGGTGGGTAAAATTTACAAACCTGGTCTAACACGACGGGCAGTCGCGTTGCGTGAATCTTGCTGCGCGGAGTGAAAGCAGGGTTTTGTTTGTTTATTCGGCTCACGTTCAGGTAACTACCTTCTAGCTACACCATTACGCTGATATAATTCGGATCTTCGTGGGTCGCCTTTGAATTGAGTTTACTACCACGTATTCCTTCTCCGTGAAGAGTAACTGTGGCTTCCGATCGAAAAAAAGTATTTTCAAAGAGCAAATTGAATTGGTCTGAGCTGATTCTGTGCCGTACACCTTGTGCGGGTCGATTCTAAGATTGCTCTTCGTCCAGCTAGGTTCACCCAACAAAAGGTTGTGCTAAATTTAACTTCGAAGTTGATCCCGCGACCCTATAGTGGTACTTAGCGGTAGGAATGATTCACTGGGAATCCCAACCGATCGGCGCGCACCGTTTAGTAAAACGGGCGTGAATTGTATAGAAAAAAGGATGCCCGGCAAATTGTGTCCGTCTTAATCGCTAGGGGACGGTAACGGTCAAGTCGGCCGCCTTTTTTGCCGTCCGTTACGAAATGCCACGTCATTCTCACTCTGAATAAGCCTTGTTGTCGCCTTTTGGTTTCGGCATTTGCGACATCTTGGGGGCTTGAATTCTTGGGCAATGTAGGCCTACTGATAGTCTGCGCTTAGAACCCCTTTGTCACAATTAAAGCGCTGACCAGTCGTAGCTAGTCTAGCAAGGCATCGTGGACGGTACTCGCGGGTCTTCACTGAGTGTGTGTGTCAAAAGTTTCTAATCTATGCATGCATTGATTGGACTTTTTATCTGTTCGTAGACGTTTCACGTGCTCTGGTTGTATTGCCGTGTTCGCCTATCGGTCATTAATGACTGGTGGGCTGGTGCGCTACTGGTGGAGGCATTCACTGGTCGCGAAAGCCACGTGCATTCCCATGGCCGGCGGTCATTGCGCTGGGTTCCGTCCAGCAGCGCTAGTCAGCTCCGTCCTCGACTTAAGGCGCCCGGCCCCTCGAGCTTTAGCAAGAATTTATTCTGCGCGGGTTCTTGTATTTTAACGCCTAAACTATGCCTCGAAAGCGTTCGTCTATAAGCGCAACTCCTGGCTATGGGTCTGGTAAGTGGGGCCTTGCGAGAGCCCAACATACAATGTGTTACCTATCTTGTTCTGTTTTTTTTCAGCAAACCTAAATGAGGTCCAAGAACATCAATTTAGCAGAATCACAGGCTTTCCCGAAGGCGTTAGCCAAAAAAACAAACAAACTGTTTTAAGCGAAACTTGCACCAAACTTTCCTCTGTGTCTCAGCCTTTTCTTGAACCTAAACGTACCTACCTCGTATCCATTGTCACCTGCCTGCCTGTTTCTTACCGCTTTTGCCTCCATGCGCCATAAGTCTTGCCAACGCACCTGGCGCCATGGCCAGACCCTTTAAGCTTTCCGTCGTTCACGCTGTTTACGTGCTTCCGGCATGCTCGATCTATGCAGCACGCAGTTTTTACAGTCGATTTCTAGTTCCTATGGATCCGCCTGTATACCGGAAGACGGAGGAATGGCGGAACACCGGCACGCGCGACGTCATGGTGTTCTACCCCACCGAGGAGGAGTTCAAGGACTTCCCGGCCTACATCGCTAAATGCGAGCGGGCTGGCGCCCACATGGCGTCAGGCATCTGCAAGGTTAGTCCAGAAATGCTACGACCAAGGAAAACTGGGATGAAAATGTCCTCTGACAAGCGGACACGAAATCTAGAAGGTTTTAAGTGATAAGAATTTTCAAACTGGATGTTGGCACTGTACTTTCGACAGTAACGTTGGAAAGCCGATTCTTTCCAAGCCGCCTTGTACAAAGATGATAATGTATCACGTTCAGATCGTTCCACCGAAGGGCTGGCACCCAAGACCAAGCAGGCCGCAGTATAATGACATCGACGACTTCACCATCGTCAAGTAAGCTCCTCAAAACAAAGCAACGATCGAAAATAAGCCGTTTAGCCCCGTGAAGGAGAAGATAATGGGCTCAAGCGGGAAGTACTTCAAGACCAACCGCGTGTACCGGAAGGCGATGAGCGTTGCCGACTTCCGCAAAGCGGCATTCTCGGAGGAGTACCGCAATCCGAAGCCGGACGTCGACCTGGTCGAGTTGGAAAGGTACGCTTCACCGGCTAGTAAGCGGGCGTACCGGCCAAGTTTACTTGTAAAACGTTCGATACGCATTTAACGATGTCTCTAAGATTCGAGTTAATGCTTCGATGCATGAACAAGAGCTTCTGGACGGTTGAGAAAACGAAACTTGGAAAGTAGTCGAAACGAGTCGGTGGAATCAGTATTTTGGACGGGTTGATACCAAAAAGACTGATTGCCCATTCCGACTTCTGCCCGGCCCTACTTTGTACCCGAGGCCATCCTATGGAACTACGAGCGAAGCACGTGTGCTTTACATGCACGATCGCATAAATCCGCATTTTAGGCACTACTGGAAGAACATGAACATCGGTGAGCCCATCTACGGCGCGGACACGAACGGCTCCCTCTACGACGACGACGTGAATGAGTTCAACCTCGCGAGGCTCGGCACGATCCTCGATCTGCTGGAGAAGAAGATCGACGGCGTCAACTCCACCTACCTCTACTTCGGTAAGTGTAGAGACCTTCTTTGATCCTGACTGTTCGGCTTAGGCATGTACAAGACGACATTCCCGTGGCACGTGGAGGATATGGACCTCTACTCCATCAACTACGTCCATTTTGGCGAGCCTAAGGTAAGATTTGTAAGCAGTACTTGTATCTGGCTAGCCAAATAGAGAGTCGCCTAATCAACCATCATACGCTGGCATATCATGGTTGGGCGGTGGCCAAAGGGTATCGCTGAATTTCGGCCCTTCCGAACTTCCGTCGCTTTTAGCTTTCCGATGCTAGACTGCGCCCAGTGGCAATGGGGGCAGGGGGCACCCCCCTAAATTTCGGAGGGTACGAAAAGTAGCAAAAGGGGTGACCTCTAAAGATCGGACCTTCAGCATGTACCTTTGGCATTTGGGACCTCTTTCGGCTAATGTGCGGGCTGCCAAGGCTCGTACCGGGCGGCTCACTGCGCTGCGTACCTGGGTGCTTACCTACCCTTAAACTGTATAGGTAGCAATGCTGCTACCTATTAGGCAGTCCCCCTTGTTTGGCAACACATTCACCGTTTTCAGTTCTGGTATGCCATTCCGCCGGAGGCGTCGGATCGCTTCGAGCGTCTCGCCAGCCAGCAGTTCGCGCTGAACGGCGCTAACACGTGCAAGGCGTTCCTCCGGCATAAGACCTACATCATGTCGCCGTCCATCCTGAAAGCCCACCAGATCCCGTACGGCACGATGGTTCAGTACCCCGGCGAGTTCATCATTACGTTCCCGAAGGTAAGCTACCTGCCGCAGTTCGATGGAGCTAATGGCGAGACTTTAGGGCTACCACATGGGCTACAACACCGGCTACAATTGCGCGGAATCGACCAACTTCGCGCTGGAGCGGTGGATCGACTATGGTAAGTCATGCACATTGCTTCGGCCTTAGAGTTATGATACCCTTCTCGTGAAGAGAACGATTTGGCTAAATTATCGACATACCATCCATCAGAGTCGTCCGAATACGTCTGTTATAAGTTAAGACGACCCTATATAGGTCTACTGTTTTTGCTTAATAGTGCTAATTAGTCCTTCACTTTTGGATGGAGCATTTTTTCTTGACTTTGGTGGATACGTTAGTTGACTGAGGTACCAGTGAAAGCGTGCGTTTCTGAGTAATCAGACTTTCGCTTCGAGTCACAGCTTGGCTAATCTGATCCGAACTGAGAAAAGTGACGCCACTTGGTCCAATATAACTTCCTGTTTACCCGAGCAGCAACTTGCGCTTCGGGACTTTTTCTTTCTGAAATTTCAAGCAAAACCTGTCTTAACACGTGTAGATTATGACTCCAAACCGCTATGATTCTTTGATGATGCTGCGATGCTAAGTACATCACTGACGCAATAAGCATCCAAACTTTCAGGCAAGAACGCGACAACATGCGAGTGCCGCGACGACATGGTGGTGATCGACATGCGGCCATTTATGGAGAGGTATCGGCCTGATGAAGTCCGCCAGTGGTACGACTACTGGTACAGTGAGCGGCAGGTCGTCGTCAAAATGAAGCCAACGCGTAAGTATTCACTTGATGCATGGTCGAATTTGCCCGATGTCCGAATGGGTTTCCATTGGCAGACGAGAATTAGTTTGCTTTAGCTAAGCGTCGAGCCAATTCCCCGATCGAGCCCACCGCTGAGGCGTCGAAGAAGAAGCGAAAGGGCCGCGAAGTCGACGCGGAGACCCTCCTGGCCACCTGGAAGCATCTCACCGAGAAGACGAAGAAGGAAGTCGACGAGCTGTGGGCCGCCTCTGCGCCAAACCTCTTCGCGGAGAAGCAGCACAACGCGAAGTGTGCGCGGCAGTACCCGCACTGCAGCGTGTGCCAGTACTTCGTTCCGTTCAAGAAGACCAGGGACACCAGCGCGGAGTCGCCGACCAAAATGCCCTCGAGGTGGGTATCCGTTTCTGATTGCCTAGTCATAACTCTAACGCGTTTAGATCCCACCGCTACGTCACAAACCAGATGTTTTTCAAGGACGAAGCTCTGCCGGAGACGACCGTCTGCGGTGTGCCCGAGGACGACCTTTACGAATGCGCCAACTGCAGGATGGTCGTGCACGGTCAGTGCTACTCCGCGAAGGCGCTCTACCGAGGTGGGTCCTGCCTTCATTCACGCGAGTTACTTTTGTCACTTTCAGATCAGCCGGACCCCGAGGTGGCCGGTCCATCGCGAGAGTCGCGCGAGTGGCTCTGCGAACGCTGCCGGGACCACGACGACGTGACGGTGCGCATGGCGACGTGTCACCTGTGCGAGCTCCGCGGCGGCGCCCTGCTCAAGGTCGTGACGTCGGCCGGCGAACGCTACTTCGTCCACGTCGTGTGCGCGCTGATGCACCGCCGCACAAAGTTCGTAACGGCCCACTCGCGAGCGTCTCCGTTTACTTACCCCACAGCGCTGCTGGGCCAGGCCGCCACCGCAATGCTAAGCGAAAAGTGGGTGGGGTGTGGCGTGTGGGGGTACTGGTGGGGACCGAACGACACCGCTACCGCCGATTCAAGGCCCGTTCTTGACTTGAGTCGGCGGAGGCACGCATTGTCGAAGAGCAATGTCAGTGGTATCGCTTAGCCTAGGCGCTTCAAAAACTCCAAGCAGCCTGCTAGACTTGTGGTCTTTTGCCTTATGTTTCCCTTACCAGAAGCTTCTTTTTATAGGTAGGAGCAAGGTTGGTAAAGCCCGGTAGGTACCTAAGCCCCATATCTATGTTATGGCCTGAAGTTTAATGATGTAATGTTGAGCGGTACGGCTAGTTTTTGCAAGTTTTTAGCTCCAAAACTGCTATGTTTTGCAATGGTCGAGCGATATATCAGGTTGCTACATATAGAGAAACTGTTCGGAATATTCTGAACGCGCTTTAATTAAACTGCCTACGTGGCCCCTTGGAAATCCTGGATACATTTAGGACCGTTGCGTGCATCCTTTGGTGCCCACAGGAACAGAGCAAAAAAATAAAGCAGTTGGTCGCTTAGGAAGCCTGAAGTAGAATCAATGGTGGTTACTTCTAAGATACGCGTTAGTTATGACCTGAGATAACTCATCGCAGGTAGGCAGTTGATAAGCCCGATACTACTCAGCTAATAGTGAAGATACCACTGACACTGTACGGAATCCAATTTGTTTCGGGTCTTCTCGTTAAGAAGGCTCTTTAATGGGTGGCCCTGGCCCGCCTTCTCCTGTTTGCCTATTTTGCTTCTTATTGACTTCCCCGTTTCTAGGCAGCGACTTCCGGACGCGTACCTCGGCGAGCCGTCCACGTTCAAGACCGTCGAGAGCCCGCGTCGCTACGAGTGCGAGGTGTGCGGGCTGACGGCGGAGGGCCTTCTCCACTGCGGGTTATGCGACGAGATGCAGATGCAGCGCTACTTCCACACGACGTGCGCCCGCGTCGCCCACTTCACCTTCGAGCGACGTGACTGGCCCACTGTCACGATGGCCGTCTGCCCACTGCATGGCGCACTCGGTAAGCGGATCCTGGTTTAGAGCAGCTAACCATTCCCGGTCCTTTCATGCTCAACGATTACCCATTTTACAGTCCTGAGTACCTTAAAGAGCGGATTTCAGGCACGGAATCCACGCCCGAACCGTTGCCGCCAGCGAAACTCAGTGACGTCGTAGTCATCGACTTCGAGACGCAAGGCACGCACATCATTGCGCGAGGCAAAGTGGTGGACATCGCGGAGAACCTCTTCTGCACGGTGGACTTCCTGGACGGCAGCACCAGCAACGACATCTACCTCTCGGACATCAAGCACTGCCAGTGCAAGAAGAAGCGCTGCGGTGGCAAGCACGTCTCCGGATCGCTGGTAAGCGTGCGGTGCATACAATTAACTTTGCACTGTCTTCGATCTAGTTCACTCGGACCTAGCCTTTCGATACCTACATGATTTACTGTTCTCTTGCAGGTCTACGTACAGTGGAGCGACGGCAAGATGTACGAGGCGTACTATCGATCGCAGGCGCCCGTCGTTTCGCATACTGTCCTTATCGACTCTGAGGCGGACGACAACGCCGACGCTGAAGCGATCGTCGAGGGCGCTAAGCAGACGTTGGTGCCCGACGTTCCACGGGATGCGCTCTACCTGACCAACGAGCAGCTGCCGAAGCACGTCCGCAACGCGCTCGCCAAGCGCCAGTCCGAAGAATGAGCTACCGTATTTCCTGTAATTAGGGCCCACCTTTAATTAGCGCCCACCCTCTAATTAGGGCCCCCTTGGGCTTCAAATCTACAATTAGGGCCCACCCTTTAATTAGGGCTCATGGGCCCTAATTAGAGCAACAGCCAATAATCCATTTAAAAGGTAAGTTTGACTTGCCAGGAAAACATGTTTTCTCGGCATTTTAGAGCGTGGGGATCATATTGGGACATATGTTTGTGACACTATTTTTTTTTAATTTTTTATCATCATTGGTGTGAACCAAAGGGGGGACCCTTAGACGTCCGCTTATAGGATACCTCCCAGAGATGATACCCCATGAAAGTACTGCCGTTATGCGCTTTATGACACCTAGAACACAATAGGACACGCGCAATTCTTCCCCAAAGTGCGAACTTTTGACGAATTTTCAGACGGTTTTGGCCGATTTTTGGCAAAATTCCCTCAATTTTCCGCGGGCCTTCGGTCCGCGATGTGGCAAAATAATTAGGGACCTCCCTCTAATTACCGCCCACCCTCTAATTAGGGCCCCCGTAGGACCCCTACTCCATAATTAAGGCCCATGGGCCCTAATTACAGGATTTACGGTACCAATTCTTCCTATCTTCTGGGGACTTTTCAACAAGAATTTCTGCCCTTTACCTTCGATACGACCATGTTCACTGCCGTCTTGTTGTAAGCTGCTTTGTTTTATTTCTTTCCTTTTGTGATTTACGTTTGTTCGCTATAATCTGTTATGATATCACGCCTTGTAATAACCTGGCTCCACAGGAAAAGCAGCCGCTATTAGGACATCATACCTTTCCTAGATCCAAATCCTTTCCACGGATATTTCCCTTTTTGTCAGGGATGTGTTGCGGGAAAGAAAAACCAATATTTTTAAAAGGAATACTGCCTTTAAGAATATTTTCGAAAGTCCGCTCACCAACAGCGAGCTACACTCTTGTTTATCGTCAGCAAATGTAGGCCATGCTTCTTTAGTTAGTGCAGCGCTTTTTATAGTTCGTCCTTTCATGTTATCGACTCCACACCATTACGCTTTGTTTCTACCTCCATTCCTCGATGGAATCCCGCTGACGATGTAGTCCCTTTGAGGCTGATAAATGTCACCAAATGATGGTCAAGATATCATTACAGTAGCTAATTTCCAAACGTAGGTACTATTAAAAATTGAAGACTTAGCGCTTTCGAATCTACTGTACGAGTGTTAACGCAGAACGCGTCCCATTTCCCAAATATTCCGCTTTTATTAGTACGATGCGGTGGTAGCCTTTATTCCGCACGGGAAAGGACAATATAGCGACTAGAAATACTGACACAAAACTACAATTGCCAGACTTAAAGCTCCTGGCGCTTAAGGACCTTCTCCTTTTCTTTCTCGAAGTGTTGCTCATCCGTGGCGTCCCCGATCTGAACAGGGACCCAGGATTCCTGGTCACCAACCCACACGGCAGCGACCTGCTTTCCGTGTTCGATCAGCGATGCGCCGGCCTTCCATTCGCCCTAAATGCACGAAAGTCAATGTAGAGGAAACTCTAGTGACGTGGGCGTACCTCGACAAGGGACATCTCAGAAGGCCCGAGTGGGATGAAGCCGTTGTAGATGGTCGAGATGGGCACTCGCTGCGGTTGCGCGAACAAGCGACAGGCGTCGGCACCGATCAGCTGGCATAGGAAGTGGCCGCTAAAGTATAGCATAATTTGCTCGGATAGCGGACTGATGGAATCTTCGCTGAAAGGTCCATTCGAGCAAAAAGCGGAGCCGGATGTTTGGGTGGAATCAGCTGTCAGGGTTTCTGATCCCTACTGTCGACGAAACAGCGAAGCCCAATCAACGCCTTACCGGTTGATTGACGCAACAGATCAAGAAGAACGTGACACTCTTGTCACACGCAAACTTAGTCGTCCGTTACGTGATCCGTGACGTGACGTGATCCGTGCCATGGTTCACGTCACGGATCCCGTCACGGAGGAAGTTGCGCATCACGTCACGGATCACGGGTCCTAAAAACGGGCCGTGATAGTTACGTGAGGGCCGTGATCCGTGACGTGATTCACGTCACGAATCCCGTCAAGGGGGTGGTAGCCCATCACGTCACGGGCCACGGGGGGGGGGGGGGACTAAGTCTAGTCACACGTCATGTTGTACAACATGGTGCGACCATTAGAAAGACAGACTATGAAGGGGGTTTGCCATAGGCAGATTCTCATAAAATGGCTAGGTTCTCTACTGAGGAAACTTTGTGTGCCAATCGGTGCATTGATGACCTACCAAACTTCGTCGCCAACGAAGGAATTCTGACTCGTTCCAGCTTCGCAGACTCGTCCAATCCAGTAGGAATTGTGCTCCGCGGTGAAAGCAAGCTTGACGTCAGTTGGGCCTTGAGCCACGGGTCGCACCACTTCGACTTCCCCTAAACTGTCGCCGGTCTTGTCTTACTATTAAAGAAAAAAGCTGACCTGATACGAATCGTATGAAACCGGGAAAGTGAAGTGAAGCTTTTCCGCTGCGACAGAAGGGCTTCCGCCGAGCATCGTATGTGAGTAACTTGACGTTGTGGAAGCGAACGGAACTGTCTAAAACCCGCTTGTTTTCATCAGCATGGTCTACCCCTAACTTCATTTGTACTAGCACATCCGCTTAGCAGAATAGGCTAAGGGGTTATGCTAAAACTTTCCCTTTCCGTTACGTTCTGCCTCTGAAATTTTTTCCCGTTTCATTCTCAAATGACCAGTGTGTTGCGCGTGCCGTTCCGGACAACATGTTTTGAGCTTATGTGGAGCTCTTATGAGGTCAAGACCAGGAAAAGAGATAATTTAGCTAGTGAACTATGCGTGCGTATACCGACAAAAAAACTGCGGTAACCGCCGCGAGAAATATCACGCATAAGCGGCTGTCGTGCCGGGCGTCTGAAGCGGGCGATCGCGATTTATGGCATACTTCAACGGAAAAAGGACGCTAAGAATGGCTAGCATTCTAGCCGTTGAGTAGAGCCATTGTTACTTTGTGGGTTCATCTGTCGCTACTGTCATGGAATGAGGCTACCATTGCTCACCTTTGCCGATATCCTCAATGCTGATGACGTTTGTCTTGCCGTCGACACACTGTTGACTGTACGCAAGAGTCGTAGAGGACAATAAGGCGAGAAGAACATAGTACCCGTCCATAACGAAAATAATACTAGAAGAATAAAGACGGTTCAGAACTAGACGTAGCCTCCTTGAATGAGTGGCACATAACGTCGCTAACGCTCAACTGATAAAATGCGGAACAAAAACTGCAGCAAAAACGCCGACCGCATGGGAATGAGCCGATGTTGTGCACTCGAAAGGTCGCCATAATCAACAAACAAAGCATGCATACCTTTGTGATTCGTTACAGACGAAGCTCCTGACATCGTCCTCGGGTTGTTAGGTGCTTAGCCCATTTGATCTCAGGCTCAATTTTCTCTTCATTGTTTTGTGAAATTTTGAAATTGTACAGACGTCTTATTTTAGGTACACATTAGAACAATTAAGCACATTAGAGCGCTCAAGCAATCATGAACTACCGTAATGCTTCTAATCGAGGCGCAGCGCCTCTATTTTTTACCTTCCCCCAAAGGTGCGCTTCTATTAGAAATGCGCCTCTATTAGAAATGCGCCTCTATTAGAAGTGTTACGGTATCTGTAGGCAACCAGCTGGAAGGAACACCAAGGAAGAAAACAGATTGTTTCCAGAAAGTGTCACACAAACAAACAAGCGGTGCTCTCCAAAGCGCGGAGCAACGCTGACTAAGACGCAGGCGGAATCGTCACTGGCGTGAAACGTGTGAAGGATGGGATGAAGTGTTGCGCTAATTGCGTTTGATGAATTTTAGTGACCTCGAATTTGGCTCAAGGACGGACAATTACTCGGATAAAAGCGGTCATGCACTTGCAGGACGTCGTTCCGTTCTCTGCATCTTAGGTCTCGGTTAAGCTAATTGCAGTTGTTTTGCAGGTACTCTTAAACAAATGAGAATCGCACGCTGCGTGCATCACTGAATAACAATATTGAAACCTTTCAATAACCTAACCTTTCAATATTTGACTGGGTTCTTTTCCGACCCAGGTTTAAGATACTCGAATTTTATTGGCCAACTCAGGTTTCTAACACCTGAGTTGAGGCAGCTTCAACCATTTCATGCAGTTGTTTTAGCCTGTCGCTTGGTGCCGCTATGCTTGGGCGCATTATTGGTCATAGCTAGACATACCAGTTTGTTCTGTCTGAATGTCTTCCTTCATTCATCTCTTTCGAGTCACGACTTGACCCAACATAATCCGATTTCTTCTTTCTTCCGTCCGCACTGTTGTATGCAAAGCCGGCAATTACTCATTAAGCGATCGTTCGTTAGCCTCGCGGGTAAAGATTGAACGGAAGACCGGCAGGCTGGTTAGCGGATGGACGTGGGCCAATTATGCGCCCATCAAATATGCCCTTCCTCGCGCATTGAATGGCCTTTACTGCCCCCATACTCTCTTGCCTCGCTACGAGTTGTTGAAGCAAAGCGTGCTGCGCGTAGTATTGTGGTTGTATAGCTGTATGTTATCCAAGATAAAGTATCGCGATGAGGCTTACCCACTTTCCAAGAACATTATTCGCTCCTTACTGACGTATCGATGTCACAGCATTAGCCAGCACTCAGTAGTGACTGTGTATCACAAGCAAACAGTAACGTTAAGCAGTTGCACGTCATTCACTTGGGCAATCTTCGATAGCCATAAACGAAGACGCGTCAACTGTTGGAATTCGAAAACAATCGTTATCGAGGTCCGCCTATCCCTGGTATGCCTTCAGTGCTTGAAGAACACAGGATCAGCTTAAGTCACGAGCTTACATGTCAAAACGTAGTTCAACTCCATCATGAGATCACTAGTCTTCTTGAGTCCAACAGAGTGTTCACTGCTCTATCAAGTTTGCTGCACCGCATACCGTATTGGCTCGAATAGTGGGCGAGTCCTAATAGTGGGCGACCCCTAATAGTGGGCGATGACCAAAAATTTCAAAGTTGACTTGCCACAGTGACATGTTTAAAACACGTTTTAGGCCATAACTATTCATCCTGGACGAGAACTTTTTGCCACTAAAATTACATAAATTTTTCTAAATCCATAGGGGGTACCCTTTACTACTTTCACGAAAGCCTCGCAAATTCGAATACCGAAAATTAGTGGGCGATCGCCCACTATTCAAACCAGTACGGTAGTTGAGTAAACCACGGTCCCCTCAAACCCCATTTCACTTGGCATACGGATTACACTGGTGAAATCATTGCACCTCATTGACTCCCCGCATTTGGCTGCCTTGCGCGGCTCGAATTCTGCTAATGCCACGCGCAGACTCGCAGTCAAATTTCCGCTGATGTCGTGCTCGTGTGGCTCGTGTGGATCACATTTCCGCTAATTACCGCAGTCCGCCGGGAGCTCTCTACCGCCGACGGGTCCTCCGGCTAGTAATTGCGGACGGACTAAGCGCTTTTGGTTGTTTGCTTTATCCCTAAATCGTCTGGGATAATCCTCGTACTCATCCAGCCATGATAGGCTTTTTGAAAATGCATTAGAGGTTGATCCTAAATGTACATTAACGGTAGGTTTCTTAAGACAGGATGAGTCTCCTGGTTCGGTTCTCCAGTCCACAATGAATTTTCTTTTGCGCTGTCAGAGACATGTGTGCCGTGC
Source organism: Aphelenchus avenae (assembly GCA_020875895.1). Lineage (NCBI taxonomy): Eukaryota > Metazoa > Nematoda > Chromadorea > Rhabditida > Aphelenchidae > Aphelenchus > Aphelenchus avenae. The sequence goes on along the minus strand of JNEY01000145.1, from coordinate 147,640 downwards.
TTGCAGGGCTGCACACAGCGACAAGCATGTTATTTTCGCTCTTTGCGTTTCCTACAACTCTGAAGCGCCCTGGCCGTACTTTCCTAGCTTTTCAGGAATCGGTAGACGGAATACAAGCTTTCATCCGTCAAGAAGATGGCCTGCATCGCTTAGTTGTTCAAAACAGAGCAAATAACGAAAACCGATGATTAATAGAGCTTCATAATTTGTGGTGTCTTCTCTGCACGCATAGATGATACCAAAAGTTCCGTGGTATGACGCTTGTCGTCGATAGAGCAAGCAGTTTGCTACAATTCAGTTTCAAAAATGCGTAACTGGAAGCTTGAAATCAACTGCCTATGACATTCCCGTTCGCCGTTCACGTTGTCGTTCTTCTTTCTTCGAGTGTCGTTGGGGATTGACTGGTCTTGCTTTATTGTCAAGATGTCTGCGCACTGTGTTATTTTTCGAATGTATCAGTAGGCGCGTACCCGTCTTTTTTCGCCAAGCTCTCGGTCTAGTAGTTAGCGGTAGCGTAAAGGAGCTTGCGTTCGAAATACTCTTCGAAGCGGTGCGCAACACTCCGCATTTCTGTATCGTTGGCGCGTGCGGCGCATACATGGAATAGATGCCGCAGTTTTCATTATGAAAGCATTGTCGCGCGAGCAACTAGCCCCTCACGAGGAGCAAGCACGATAAAGATAGGACCCTAAAATTGAGGGCTTCATTGCTGTGACCCTCGAAAAAAACGACCCATCTGTCTGCAGGCGAACGCCTTCCGGGCGACGTCGCTATTTCCGGCACTGACTGCGCTATTTACGAACACACGTAAACAGACAAGTGTGGCACGCTGCCACCCCGCAAGCTGGCGGCCACAAGTCACCTTAATGAGCCATCGAAGCCAGCCATCTGGACGGCTGCCAGACTTCTCGGCCGACCGAATGACCGTTCCGCGTAATTAACTTTTTGCGCGAACGCCCTTTGTGCAGGTGACCCGGACATGGCCGGCCAGCAGCGGTAACAGGAACGACCGCCGCCGCCACCGCATGCCAATCGGCGGTCACTTCTCCTGCGACTGCGGAGTGACCGGCGGATAAGTGCCGCGCGAACCTGAGGCGGCAGCCTTTACCGGCGGCGCTGTTTGCTCAGACTCGCGACAACAATGTGCGCACGCGCTGGGCGCAAACTGACCACTGCGCGTAGGCGCTCCAGACACCCGGACATTTTAGCGCTCCTCAGCGCGACTAGGAGGAAAACAAGGAATTCATTTGCTGATGGTTCCGTCGCGAATCACAGATCCGTTTCCTGTCTGCTCGTCATTCCGCACGACTTGCGCTCCGAACAGGACCGTTTCTTCACTTTTGTTCCGAGCTTCCGCCGCTCGGTAGCTGACTCATGCCGTCAAGGAGAGTCGCATAAATTACGCTGTGTTTCCCCAGTTTCGTGCCTGCTGTGAATGACTAATCAGCCTTCTAAACCTTCTCTTTTACAGTCACAGCAAGTCTATGTGGTGGAGTACCGGAAATTACGGTGTGATTACTTTATTCTTGCACAAAACATGCTGTATTTGAGGATTACTGCTTTCCAATGAAACATGCTCTGACGTTATTTAGCCTCGGGCAGCGATAGCGCTTTTTCCTTCCGCTCCACTTTGTCATTCCCTCTCGCGAAGCGCCCATTTGAGGAGCGATGTCACTTCCGCGAATTTCCCGTTCGTTCCACTCGGCATTCCAGTCTTGCATGTCCAACTTTTCCAGCGCGTTCGTCATTAGCTAGCTAAGGACGAGACGGTGAAAGCACGACCTCAGGACGACTTCCATTGAGTCTGCGGATTGTTTTTAGCTGTCGCGCAGCCAGACGTCTCTGTGGTTGCTATGTTGTGGCGGTGTTGTCACCTTGTTTTGTTTTTATCCCGCTGAGTGACGAGGCGTGAACGAGTAAACAAAACTTCCCATTGTGGCGGAGCGCGCGTTAGGTGAGTGACGAAACGTGCGCCATATGCAAGGACTTGAGTGGCTCAGTGCGACTGCACTCGAAATGTGTGGGCTAATTGTTCTTTTGTTTCAAATTTAACAAGCCTGCACGTGCGATGTTCCTTGTCTTGTCTGTTGAATAGATTAGCGAGTTTTTAGAAGTATTTATGACGCACTTACTGCGTTTACGTGAAGTTTCTCTTGGCACGGGCCAGAAAATTCCAGCAAGCTTGTTGCGGACTAAGGTGCGTTTCGGACTGTACAGCCGTCCATGTTTTCTGACCCAAATTGCACTCCTGGCTGTCGTCCTCGCGTTTCACTCAGTGCATCGTTTTCTCGTCTCCTTTTCTGGAAACGCCGAAACTAGTTGCTAAGGACTCGTATTCGTAAAATCTGCAATAGCCTAAAGAATTGCGGTCACGAGCCCTCTTGGAGGACGCAAAACACTGTCCGACGCGCCGTCGCGCCGGACGTCGCCATGGAAGTCTTTGTTGACCGCATACGAAATGGACGCGTCTCCGAGAAGTCATCCTCCGAGATGGATGGGTTTTGTGCGCGTTCGTGGATGCTTGTGCCAAGCATGATCATGCTCTTCAGTGTCTAGTAGTTTTCTAACCGCCTGCCAGATACACAATAGAGCTTTCAAGTTTGATCGGATTCATTCCGTTCCCGTTCCGTTCTTACATGACCAGTTCTTTCTGAGTCGACTCTTTCGAAGCATGGCAAATGTTAGGCTGAACATGTGGTTAAGTGGCTACACGGAACAGGTAGAATACTATGTAAAACCCATTCCTGTTACTTTCCGTTCTCTAATGGCCCGATCTATGCGCTCCGGTCCGTTCTGATCAGCATGCAGGTCTGCCCAAGTTGTTGCCTAAGTGCAAGTTCTGTACTGCTGAAGAGAATGAGGAAATGTCGCGATGACGCTCGCCAGCGCGCATTAATCAGCTCTGCTAGCGTCGATGCTTTTTGTCTCCGAATGCCTGTTGCAAATGTGGGCGTGCGATGTGCGTATGGAGCCCACCCGCTAGTTGAAGCCTGCTGACAGTTTGAGTGAAATACCTACCTCACATTTCACCTTTTAGCCAGAACGTGCCGATTGGAAGGAAGTTTGTGTATTTTGCCTTCCAGAGGTGCGTCGACAGTTGCAGTTCGTTTCGCGAACGGGAACACAACTGTTCTTCCGCGCATCTGTCAAAATACAACACTTACGGCCGTGGCGGAGGGATGCGTGACTGAAATTCTCGCGCGAAAATATTTTCCATCCCGAGCGCGTCCCATCCCAGCAGCCATCCACGTTTTTCGCGTCGTGGCAAGCGCGCATTTCACATCGACGGTCCTGCGTCCCTGGAGCGGGAATATTAATCGCCGTATTGTCCCTTCTTTTTCTTCCCCACGCTGATCGGCAAACAGTGCGTGCGCATCCCGAGTCGGTTAGTTGACGGTTTGCGTAGAAGGCGAGATTAGTGGCGTAAACGGTTCGGTCTCCACTTCGGTTTGCACAGCTGCAGGCCTGTTGGTGCCAGAGAAGAGGAGCCTAACCACATTGCGGCACATTAATAACGCTTTTGGTATTAGCGTTTTGTGCAGCGGCATATGGTTTTGTTAATAACGAAGCGTTAATCGCGTAGCTTCAGCCAATAAACATTCAGGAACTTATTTTTGATAAAAATTGGGATATCTCGACCCAACAGTCAGCCGCCGCTGCAATGCAGCGCCGCACCTGTTGCCGCCACATGCTGCGAAACTCGGTCGTCTCACTTCGCGCGCATTACATCCTTTTGTCCGCGTGCATGTTTTGCGCACTTGTTTGTCTAGCGAGGTCAGCCAGCGTCTAGCGGCCACCCCCAGACGGGTTCCCGCGTGCGGCAACCGTCTGTTGCTCGCGGCACTGCGTGCAATGCGTTAGGGTCAGTCAGAGATCGGCTCATGCAGGCCCACTTTCTGCCGACTGAAGCTGAGTGCTTTCGCCGCACCTAGGGATCGCTCCTCTCAGCGGGCTAGCTGGCTGCTTCCCTTGTCACGTCCGCTGAGGAGAGATGTTCGACAAGGAGGTCCGTCTCGATTGCAGCGTCTGCGGCTGTTTCTATTGATAAATAATCTCCGCTTTCCCAAGCCTGTCCAGTGCGAACATGCGGACTTTTTTTCGTCGTCCACTGGCTAATGTCTGTGTCCGCTTTGTGACGTCCCAATCATTCAATCCCTGCCAGTTCGTAGTTGAAACGTTTGCTTTTCCCATACGATCTGGTGATTCCGTTTACTTGACTTGACTACACGCTAATGCTCAATCTCCGTCATAGCACTCTAGCAGCACTTTTGGTGGAGGTGCTTACCAGGTAGAATTTTGGTCTAGGCCTAGAACCGTGGATCCATGAACTAACCAAAACGTCGAACCAATTTTGTCAATGTATGCAAAACACCGTTTGCTGCACCCTCTTTCGATCTCCCTCTCGTCATGCACGTCGAAGCGCATGCAGCGCACGATCAACATGCTGCAATGGGATGAAAATCCCGTTTTCGCTTTTGCGTGCCTCACTGCACATTGATTGAATTATCGAAACCGAAAATCGCCTGCATTCGATCCCAGTCGCCCGCATATCCCTCGGCGCCTCAGCCGTCGCCGCCACGCCAATTTTAGCGCGCAGCGCAGCGCGACGCGTCATTTTCCCATTGCGTCCCTCCGTCATCGCTTCCGGAAGCTATCAACGTCCATTCATCGTCGCCCCTTCTGCAGATGACGGGGCTTTCACTGCTGCTGAATACGTGAAGGTTTTGCCTCTGCAAGCAGGCATTTTTCACGCATGTGTTCTTAGCCCTCGTGTAAACATCGGGCCCGTCAACTCCATCCCGTGGTTCCTTAGGACTGACTGCTTGGTTACTTCGTAGCTTGAACATTCGAAGCCCGTGCTCAGCATGCAGGCAGCTCGGAGCTGTCGAATCTCTCGGTGTTTTGTAGGCCAACGCATGGAAGAGGTTTACTGGTCTAGAGGTATGATTCTATGTATAAACCTCCGTCTCGCGTTCATCAACCAACAATTAAACCTACTGTTCATGCACCGGGCGGTAGCATCTCGCATTCACGCGCAGGTCTAGCTAGACCTGCCTGAGAACTGTATAATCAGCTTCCATATTCCCTCTACCAAGTTAATTTTCACGCACCTCACAAGAGTTGACTCTATTGGAGAGGGAGAAAATCGTGGTGGGTAAGCGGTTGAAGAGGGACAGGCCTCAGCGCGTTGTAGACAATCAGTATTTTTTGCTTCGTCACCGCTTCCGGTAGCATCAGTTACAGTTCCTTTCTGGCGTTCGAAGAGGGCCAAAACTAACAACGTTCATTCTTCCTATGTTCCTGCAGCAAATCCCGATCCATTCATCCCCGCCGTTGCCAACCTTTCACTCGGAGGCCGACGATTATTCCTCCCTTTTACGACATGCATCCTCCTGAATTCGTTAAACTGACCACGGGATGATTTTCCGAGGAACAACGTCATTTCCTTCGAGGTCACTGCCGGCGCCTTTAGGAACAATGACGCTGCGCGCACCGCGACTTTGTCTTTCTCCCCGCTGGCATCCGCTGAATATTTTGGAACAAGGACGGGCGTATTCTTCGTGAAATGTTCGTTTGCCGCATCCAAGACCCTATCAGGTTTCTTTCATTAATTTGACCATTCGGTTGATTCAAGGGAGATCTTGGCGCTTAGCACTGAACGCACCGGAACGATCTAGACCTTTTTTCTGCGTCATGGCGTCTCTTTTTCTTCGGCCTCACCACGCTTTTTACACCGCGACTGTCAGTCCCCATTAGTCTCGTGGCTTGCAAGTCGCGTAAAAACCGTTTAACATGCGTGCTGTTGGTGAGTCCTTTCCCGGTCATGCGCACCCGTTTTCTGTTTACCAGTCAGTCTCCAACACGCCTCGCATCGAACACTCGCTTGGAATCGTTGCGGACGGCGGGAGGTCCCAGATCACCGCGTGCGCACGGGCAACAGAGTTGTCAACAGCGCAGCGGATTAGCCGACGGCCTTTCACCGTTGACCTTGCAGACGAGCGCGCGAATTTGTTTAGCCCAGCGCTGGTGTTAATGAAACCCCCCGCCGCGCGATGGCGGCTGGGCCTATCGGAATGCGATTCGCATTGCGCGAGCACCGATGTCGTGTTGTCATCGATCAAACAAAGCGTATAGTTGTTTGTTGACTACTACCCGCGTGGTGAACGCTCGCTTAACAGTCATTTGGACTCGCGTGCTTTTGACTACCCATGATTACTGGACATTTTAGTCTGGTTACCTATGTGAAAAGTTGCGACTTGCGCTGCGTATTACTCTCAGTACTGTCTAGGACAGGCTAGCCTTGGGCTTAAATTGCAGTTGTTGGCTCGAGTGCCATTGCCGCTTTTACTAGAGTAAGTATTTAGCATAGTGGCTCAATGGCGTAAATCATCATTGTTCTGCCTTCAGCAATGCAATTTCCTGCCGGATTTCCGCTGGTTGGGCAGTAGAGCTAGTGTCATGCGGTTTTTTCTTTGAATGTAACCCCCTTTCTCTGGGGATTTCCACTCATGATTAGCGCAATTGACGTATCGCTACCGCGTGCGCCGGTAATGTTGTGTAGGATGCTTGAGGGATAAGAGCCGATAACATTTCCGACATTATCCCTCGGGCCTTTAGCAGACTAATCAGCGCAAAGGCAGTCACCGTTTCATTTTTCTCATTTCTTTGTTCTCCTTACGTTCACTGAGCCGTATAATTTGACCCAACAAAGCCCGGCTTAAACTTTTCATCGCCGACAAGCACTTGTTGTAGATCATCCGCCTACGTGCCCGCTCGGTATCTCTTATCGACGCCCGAAATCGCGTGCGACCGATTCTTGCTCCTTTCAGCAAAGCACTTTCGCTTTCGTATTGCACTCGCTGCAGTCGGTTTTCCTCGCTCCATCTGAAATCCGTTCAAAATCAATGACGTAACAATATCTTCCTTCAAAGCTGGTTTTCAGCATCCGTAATTTATTGGGCCTTTACTCACATTCTAAACGCTTTTGGAAATAGCCATATGTCGATCGGAAGCTGGCTTTTTATGACATGACGCGAAACACACATTTTTTCTTGGTTTCATTTTCAAACCAACTTTTCCATATGCTGATTCAACGCGATGAACAAGCTCGCTAATGTCTGTCTCCCTTCATCACTTTCGCATCTTTTCCGGGATCCAACTTCACTTTTTCGCCGCTTACTTCCTCATGCATAATTCCATGGCCATTAGCACTCTTCTTTCAGTGGCGGCCCTTTCGTGCTCTCTCGCTGGCCACTCTCGAAAGAATTCGACCTTGATTAGTCGTCCCCCGTGGGCCTCCATGCGGTGTTCGCCGGCGCCGCCGCCGCTTCGCAAAACTTTCGCTTCTTCCCCAGCCCATTCCGCTCGTACATCTTCCCAGTATCGACCTTCCAATTTACCCAATGAATAGGTGAAAATTGCCGAGCTTCCTCCGCGTATTACTCTCGACGCTACCAAGAGCCCTTTGATAGCGGACGTTTGCGTTCACCGAGCCCATGCGAGTAAAAATAATTCCGTCGATGTACAAAAAAACTCTTAAAGTGATGTGTTCCTTCAGAAGGCATTCCATGACGCCTGCGAACCGACACTTGTCCTGACAGTGCGCGCCGACGAAGGATCCGAACAACGAGAAGATGGTGGTGGACACGGTGATCAAGCTGCTGACGGACTCTTTGGTCAAGTGCAATGAGACGAGCGTGCCGCCGGCGAAGGTGTTCCTCATGAGTAGGTTTTTGATATAGTCGTGCAATACTGCCTAGGTAGTTGCATTTGTGGAGTTTGGTAAGAGGCAACGGGTAAAGATGGTCTAAGAAGCATAGGTTAGAATGGTAAAGGCTTTGCAGGTATGCGTAACTCATAGCCGATGGAAGGTGGGTGTGCGTAGCCTTTGCTTGGGTTCAGCCATGGCTGTCGGTCCCTCTGTTTCTCAGGATTCAATAGAGCTGAGTCCCAAAACTATGGTGATTCTATCGCAAGCTTTTTACGCAATCGCTTTTACAGTTAGTAGGCAAGTGTTTTTACACCTTGCTAGCGTATTTCGTAGCGCAAGTTGCACTAAATGTGCTAGCGATTCAAGACGAACATATTTGCACACGTATCCGCTTTGTGTGCTTAAGCATCCACCGCCGGACAATCGTCACATGTTGGGCATGCATGTTTCCGCGAAGTGCTGGTCACTCTGGACAAGAGGGCCCTTGTCGCCTCTTGCGGAATTGCGCCCCGCTAAACAGCGGCGCTGTTTGCCTTAGTAGCCGCCGCTGGTTCTTGGAATTTTGGGTGTCTGGCGGTTGGTCAGGGTTATCCTGGGTTCAATGGTAACGATTAAATCCAGAAATCAAAGCCCCTTTACAAGGGACAGCACGACATGATCACATCGTAATGGCGGCAAATCAGTATAGCCGAAGGTTTAATAGCCTACCCAGAGAATGCAGTTGAAACTAACAGTGACTATGGACCTGCAATGAGTTACTTGTGCAAACTTGTGTAGACTCGACTGAACTCTTGATCACACACCATAAAGTTTCACTGGGCCAGAGAGTGCGACGGAGCTTACAGCCTGGATCCCCTGGCTTTGGGTTCCCGGTTTTTCTCGTTATTTGCACAAGTTGGAGTAGGGCTTTCACTTAGATGCCTTCGTGTGTTTGCTAGAAATGTGCCGGCTACGAACGCTTGTTTCTGCAATTAACTCGCTGTAATTCAGACCTTCCGGTGTCGTTCGTGATCGCCATTATCGCCGCATGTTGTCTATGCGCGATCACATTGGCGCTCGGTGTCCTGCACCTGCTCTACATCGGTGTGTATGTTACGCACGTCTACAGGCGGGCGTTCGTCCTCTACCTGGCGGGCACTTCACCGTTCGTCTCCTCCTTCGCACTGATCTCCATGTTCATGCCGCGAATCTGGTTTCTTTCGCATTTGCTCAGCTTTTTGTAAGTTTAACCGCAGTTGCGTAGAGGTACTTTTGCTGGAATTGAAATCGTCCTCCGAGCCCCTCGATAAACCGAGTTTTAGCTATTTCTCCATCGGCCTCTACGTGATCATCTGCCTTCTTCTACACATTGTCGAAGGCCGACAATCTATGGTGAAGAAGATGACGCAGTCATCGGGCCGGATCACCGTCCAAACGCCGCCATTCTGCTGCGTCTTCCCGTGCCTCCCGAAGCTACCTATGGAAGCGTAAGTTTCGCGCCAACGAGATCCAGTCCTCACGATGGCTCCTTTTAGGAGGAGGATCCGGTTCTGCGAACTTCTAGTCCTCCAGACGCCGTGCGTTCGACTCCTGGCCACGGTGATCAGCCTCATCCTTTACTTCGAGTACCAAGACGGGTCAATTATGTGAGTTTGCCCGTTACCTTATGGAACCACCTAGAACTAGACAATGACATCACGTCGCGTTCGTCATTTTGTTAGTAATTGGATTGAGTTAAAAGGTCATGTTCTCGTCTTTAGTGCCCTGAAAGTGCTCGATTTCATCTCGCTACCGTCGCTATTGCTCGGTATCTACGGCTGTCACATTCTAGTCACGACAGTGTCCAAATTGGTAAGTCACCCTTGCTCAATTACGCATTGCTGACGTTGGCTGTTTAGGACGAGCTTTGCCCCTACCGGTATATCGTCGTCTTCCGACTGCTCGACATTTACTTCATGTTCTTTGGCCTGCAGATGCCCGTCTTCGACTTCATGGCGAGAGCGGGTGTGTGGCACTGTGGGTACGGCGGGCTGCCTGCGCTCGAGACCGCTTTCTGTAAGAACTTTGAAGCAAAGCGTTAACGTGTCCTTTGAGTATGTAGCTTTTAAGTCCAGGCCTGTTTGACTCAGCTTTTAACAAATCTGTTGCAGGCATATGAGTTATTCCTAAGTGTTTTCCTTTGCCTTAACGACCGTGAATGAAGCAGCATTTACCAGTTACTTTAGTCTGGAAGAATTTCGCGACGATCTGCGAGTCCTTCTTTGTCTCCGCCATTTCCACGGTGCTGCTGAAGCCGTCCCGAAGTGCGCTCTTCGACAAGTACCCCAGCTGCCGGTCGATGGTATCAACCGTGACGCTCGAGAGCACCGCATAGTCACTGTGCGCCTTCGTCGAAACGATCGCCTTAGGACTTCGAATCGACAACTGACTTCGCCTTACACCGCTAGGAACTCCCGCGTTCAAGAACCAATTCACTTTGAAGCATGTGTCTTTCCCATTGGTATCGGATAACTTTCGTCAAACGCGTCGCTTTCTTCTCACCACTACCAAATCGGGTACTTGCTAATCAGGCTCTCTCCCTCTCTCTTCGATATTCTTCACCCAATATTATGGAGTGTGGAAAGGTGGAAAAGCGTTCCCATGATGTCCCAAATGCCATCCAAAATGAATTTTGTAAATACTCTCGCATCGGACAATGAGTCGATTGCTGCAAATCTTCCATTGCATTTACGAACGGAACGCTTGTCCACACTTCTTCATGACCCATCCATTTTCCCGGTCTGCTCCCTCCGTCGCTTTCCATGCCCAACCGAGACCACTGTGATCCGCCTTCTTGCTCTCTCTTCGTTCATCTTTCTCACAACGAACAAGCATTTGCGGCCTCCATGCCAAGGACATTTTCTTGTAACCACACGGCCTCTGGTTTGCCTCACGTCCTTTCGTTCCTCTTTGCTCGGTGTTCTTGATGACTCTTAACTGTATGTAAATAACAGGGCCTTCCTCCGTTTGCGTTTGAGCGAATAAACATGCAATTTACTGCCTTACCTGTCGAAGCAACTGCGCTGTGTTGAAGGTTTGCCTCGCACAAAACAGGTCGATGAAGGTTAGTACGACAAAGGTAGAGAAGGGCTTTCAAGATAATGTGCCCGCGGAAGGCCTCAGGATTAGACGGAACACGACTTTTTTTCTTGATGAAGACGACGCTTCAGAATCGCATATAGGTATGATGCATTTAGCGGGAAAGAAATAGCGTAAACACAAGCTGCTTCCCATGCCGGTAGGCGTGATTTTGTGTGCTAGTAGGTAGTTCTTGTTTCAAGATGTGCGTCGATATGCAACCGAAAACTGATATTTCGAATACAACAATGATTCTGAGAAAGTGTGGACTCGAGCTTGAACTGGGAGCAAACATCTCGCTGAAAACTTACGACTATTTCTGGCAATAAGCAAACACCTCCACAACGGTACCTTTAATATTACAGGTGCAGCTGCACCACGTGTGCCCCTCTGCGATGCCGCATCGTTGGTGGAGAAAACCGAATTCGCCTACGTTTCGGCACCAACGTTTCGGCATCAACGTTTCGGCAAATTTACGTTTCGGCTTATCTATGTTTCGGCAAATTTATGTTTCGGCATCACTACGTTTCGGCAAATTTATGTTTCGGCAACACAACGTTTCGGCAACTTTACGTTTCGGCACCAGTGAACCAGTCCTCTGGCAACCCCGGCAGTCGCACCCTGGGTCCCACCGTCGAAGGTCCTCGGGCAAATACGTAATTTTTGGAAGCCTTCCCTTCGTGGAAGGCAATTAGCTCTGCCGTGCGAACGGCGAAATTACAAATTTTTCGGTTTGTCGGCTCATTTCTGTGGACGTGCGAACATCACCCTCTCCGCCGGGGTTGCCGTAGGACTGGTTAACGTTTTCCGGGTGGTCCCTACGCTCCAGGGCTTACGCATTAAAGCCGGTTACGCATTAGTGCCGAAACATAGTGGTGCCGAAACATAAACTTGCCGAAACGTAGTATTGCCAAAACATAAATTTGCCGAAACGTAGTAGTGCCGAAATGTAAATTTGCCGAAACGCTGGTGCCGAAACGTAGTAATGCCGAAACGTGCGTGCCGAAATGTAGTAGTGCCGAAACGTGCGTGCCGAATCGTAGGGAACTCGTCCCAACTGAGCGCCTCCAAGCACGTTATTAGGCTCACCGATTTTTACAGCTTCTAGTGGATCTACCTCATGATGATGAACCGATTCCTTGGCATCGGAATCTATTGGATGACGTCTATATGCGTGGCTGGGAACGTCTATATTCTCTTCTGCGGCGCAGATACAGTCTTCTACCTGCGTGTTTACCATGGGGTAGTCGGATGTCCCATAGTGACTACTTACCTTTACGGAGCCGCTTAGATCACGGCGTTCCTTATGGCGAGCGCCATGGCTGCTATGCTTATGTTTCTTTGGAAGGCGTCGTACTGCGCGAAACGGCGGCGACGCCACGAGATACACGGGCAAACGCTGGTGGCTTTGTTCGTCCTCAGCGTGGTCGTCTCCGTCGGATACATGTTCGCCATCATCTTCGCTCTAGCGTACAAAGGTAGCAAAGATGTAGCTGAAGCTGCTTAGTTATGAGGTTCTCAGATTGTGACAAGCTCATGGACATCCCTCAAAGTGCTGTTGGCGAACTAGAACTCGACATCGTAGTCTATTCGGTTGTGTCTTTGTTCGTGTGCGTGGCGCTAGTCTACGTTCTTCAACGCTGTTACCATGGACGAATTGATAGACAGTGGACAAACGACTACTTGGCCCGAAGATGGATCGATGCCGTTGCGGTCATCATGTGCGCAGAAGTGCTGGTCCACAAAGCCTACTTGGGTCAGAAGGTAGCGTTGTGATCACACGGAGCGACCACGTACTTTTGCGTGTAGGATCTCTGTCTTATCGAAGAGCGGCAAGAACATTGGTGTCCCATAAAACCACGACAAGGCTATAAATGCAAGCCAGATTTGGAACTTGATGGGATGCGGCGAACTTGGTACTACATCTATGATGGCCTTTTGAAGCCAGCCATTCAACAAAGTGCAGCCGAGTACTTCCCCGTGCTACTAGTAGCTCACTGGGTGGCTTGTGGTGGCGGCGATCTTAAGCTGGCAAACGGCGATGATTGTTCGGACGTTGATTCTAACACGTCCAAAGCTTCGACCGAACAAAATTCTTTGGTACTGAACGGAAGTGAGCTTACGGAAGACAAGGTATCTACTCGTCCTGCAACCATTTTAGTTTACACTATCTTGAGTTAAGGTGGCATTCTCTGGAAGCATAATGACGGTGTTTATGAACGTCCTCTCATCCACCTCCGCCTTCACTCTCACTTTTCGATGGTTTGTTCACTTCTACTACACCATGCGATTCAACAAACTCGATCGCCCGTGGCCGCTATACGACTATTCTTACGTCGCACAAGGCATCGTGCAAATGATGTTTCACTCTTCTGTAAGTCGACGGGGGCTAACATATTGCGTGTCATACTAAATGACGGCTCTTTGGTCGTCTACAGTTACTTGACGCCTATATTACTGAACGTGTGCGCGCTTCAGCATGAGGTACCGCTTGGCACGCGGAAGTTACGCTAGTTTAGCTGTACGCCTGGGCCATGCGCCTAAAGAAGGGTGACTGTGATCGTCGGCTATCAGCACACGCCCGTGGGGACATTGTCATTCTTGGAGGAAGTGTCGCTTTCTTAGCGGTCGAAGTTCTTCTACTGATCGTGGAGGTGCAGTTTCAGCTCAGTGAGTCGTTGGTCACGGCTGATGAGTGTTGGCAGTGGAGTGTAGCACGGCTCTCGTCGTTCGTAAGTCGCTCGTCTTTTAGTTACAACTACGAATGCTTCAGTTTAGTTTGCACACGTTCTTCAGTTCCTAGCGCTTCGCAGAGTCGTAGGCCTAAGCGACGAAGCGCTACAGAGAGCCAGGCACTTCTTGCCGTATGCCTCGATGGCGGCAGTCATAGCGAACTGGTCGTTCTTTTCAAGCTCATTCTTCAGCATGCAGCTGCAGAAGTTTCAGCTAAGCCAGCCTGGAACCTACAAATTTGCTGACGGTGCCCTTCTATGCAACATATTCATACAGATCCTCTTCTCTGCCAACTTCCTCTACGCTTTCACTGCAGCTGGACTCTGCACACACGTCTTCTTGCGGTGAGTATGCTCGTCGAACAGTCAAGTAGCTAACTAAGTGCTTCAGCTATTGGTCTCTAAAGTGCTTTCAAATCGGACTACCTGCAGGAAGCACTAAAGCACCGTCTTCGCCGGACCGGGACGTCAGTGAAATGCTTCGATTGTGAAGTCTGGATGATGCTTCGTGGACTGCTGAATCACTTGCGGTTTGACGCTGATCCTTGTAACTAACTGTGATCATTCAGCCTTGTGCGAAACCTCTCAATATCTTGCCTCAATTCCAAGCTAATAAATAGCTACGTTCGTGCGTCCAAGAGAACCTATATGGCGGTCTTAGGGATTGGATGGTGAAGTGTTGAGTTTTTTCTGGTGATAGTACCTTGCCATGTTCCGAGTCTACCTACATGCTTGCCTACACATTCGGCTGGTTGCATTCAACTGTCTTCACATTCCCGTAGTAGCATTTTTATAAAGCGCTCACAGAGACCAATGGACACCGAGCGGCCAGTACTTCGGTCGTGCAGCCAATTTTCAACGGTATGGTCGGACAAAACAGGCCTTCGAGAAGTGAGGCTAATTTGAGCACACATTATTTACGCTCAGCGCATCGGTCCTGGGCACCGTTCTCTTCCCACTTTGTTCGATTTTATCTGACCTTTCCGCCTGTTTCGCGAAAAAAAAGGTTCATGAGGATTGAATCACTCCAATACTTGGCCGCTTGTCGCCCGAAAAATCTAAGCGGGCCACGATGGCCATAACTTCGGACTACGTGATGACAGTGATAAATTGCAGGCGCGCTGATAAGCGTCCCTTTCACGCGTGTCCTTCCGCCGGCTGGTCCCAAACGACGGAGAATGCGATTATTTCATGCGCATATGCAATCGAATCAGCTGCATGTGTCGCAAGCGTAGCATTAGCGTGATCACTTTTGATCGCTCGATTCATACTTGGCGCGTTTATAAGGTTGTCGGTTTGTTTAGCACCGCTGTTAAGCATTTAGTACAAGATGCCGACGGAACGGGAGCCTCAGCCGCTCGAGGACAGCGCGCATCGATACCTCTGCTGTCATGTCGTGGTATGTTTCAAAGACACTTTCTAAGACGGTACTTTGGGGGTGCACTTCGGACTTATGTTGCCAAAATCCTCAGGAGAACAAAGGTCTTAGCTCGCCAGAGGCGTTATTACCGAATTTTGCCTTTTTTCGAGAAATTTGCGCTGAATGTCTGGCCGTCGAATGCGCAGGGAACTCAGGTGATTATGGGGCTTTTGGATTGTAGACAAAATACCTAACGACCGCTAACGGCATACTGCCTTGCTACAGTGCTATTTTCTAAAGATACGATAAAATTTTTTCAAGTTCTAGTGACTGCGTATCGGGCAGATCGCTGGCCGTTTTGACTGCAGCCCTAGCAATACAATTAATTTGGATCATACTTATGCGTACTACCTTACAGACCGGACCCAAAGTCATTGCCATATTCGGACTCTTGATCGCCGCCGTCCGACTAATGACCGCGATAATTGCGGGAAGAGGAGCATTCATGATCGTCGCGGCGCTGTTCGACATCGCAATCTACGCCCTGTTGTGGGTCGCCATCATCAAGTACAAATCGAAGTGGTACTTGCCATACCTCGTTGTGAACGTATGTGTCTTGAGATGACCGTGGAGCGCGCCCGGATCTTACTCGTTTAGGGCATTAACGTCGCTATTGAGCTGGTAATGTTGCTTCTGCTGGGCGCACTTTCCCTTCTGCTTCACCTCAAATATTCTGAGAAGTCGCCTGAGCGTAAGTGAAAGTTGGATCATAAGGGCTTCAGGTGCTTGTTGCCGGACGGGATACTCACTGTGGAATACTGAATGTAGCGATAGGTTTCCGCAGTGTGTTTAAGGCATAGGTGGAGCGAAAGATGGAATTACTTCTTCATAGTATTCCGCCTTTGCGAGCGTATTAGCTGAAAGTAAGCAGAAAGCACGTCGAAATGCTGTAGAATTGTAGCCACGCATCGTCAGAATTCGCTAGAATAGTTGGTCCGAAACCAGCAAAAAGATTGAAGGTCCTGGCCGGGATCGAACCGGCGGCCTCTCGCGTGTGAAGCGAGCGTGATAACCACTACACCACAGGACCGATGCTCCTGGGACTAAAACATGTCCAGAGCTGTCGGACACTGCGT
>JNEY01000145.1:75397-127732 GCA_020875895.1 Aphelenchus avenae | reverse complement strand
ACAGTCTTTGCCGGAGTGAAACGCTCTTCTTCATATAGCAGACCTTCAAAGCGCATGGCTAGTTCGAGCGCTGTCTCGAAGTCTGCTGGGTCTTCCTTCTTAACCATGATTCGAATGCTTGGCTTTAAGCCACGGACGAATTCACTACGCATCCGGTACTTGCTTACTGCCGGATCGTCGCCGATGCTTGCTGTGTTTACTAGCTCTCGAATTTGATTTGCAAATTCGCCTACGCTTTGATCGTGGTTTTGGCATACGGTGTAGAGTTTCTGGTTGGCTAAGGATTTTGCTGCTCTCGCAACAAACTTATCCTTAAGCAACGCAACGATTGGCGGATAGTTCTTCCGGGTCGCTTCTTCCTGCTGATCGAAGTACGCCCTCGCGTTGGCGTTAAGGAAGTACTTAAGGACGTTAACTTTCCACTCGGCTTTTGGGGCCGGAGACTGAAGATCGAACAAGTCTTCTAGCTTGTTAAGCCACTGATCGAACGGGATCCGGCCGGATCCGGAAAACGGTGCGACTTTACTCAAGAGATCCGCAGCGTTCATTCTTGCGGCTGCAGTTTGTAAAAAAAAACGGGATAAACCCTGGGCCTTGCTTTTTCGCAAGCCCCTCGCGCACTTGGAAGCTTGCTGGACCCAACGGACGCAACCACTCGCTGCTACCAAATGTGACACCCTTGGGGGTTGTCTATCCCGCCTGAATTAACAGACTTACGACGGAGACTTCTAAGTCTCTAAGTCCGATTCACTTCTGTACGCTACGGAGCACTACGGACGCTTAAACCGCTTACTGGGCCCACCTAAGCGATCTAAGGCCGAAAGTACGCCGATATGAGCCGTTAAGACTCAGGTATTGATTCGGTATTGTTTCGACACTTTGTCGTGGAATCGAGTGAAGCTTCGCTACGCCACTTCTGGGCTTGAATCCGTTACCGAAGCCTCACTAGGGTTTAACCTCTTCACGATCTCCTCTCCGCTTGCCTGGCCACCAACCTTCGCTACTCCCTACTCTCCGTGCCGATACGGAACGTTAGGCTGCCTTCCGAAGCCTCTAGGTACTTCACTGGCAACTTCTGGCCCAGCAACTGCTCTTCTTGGCAATTCTGAAACCTCCTTGAAATTCCAGCCCTTTGGCTCTTCGACGTTTTGCAACCGTTGATTCCGTCACGCAGGCACTTTGTAACCAAGAGAGTAGTCCGAGATTCGTATGGTTAATCCGATGGCTAATCGGTAGGGATAGCTACGCTCCCGGAGCCAGACAAGACGCAAGAGAGAGAGTGAGGATTTATTGCACGGACTCTACGCAACAATAGCGAGATTCCGGCCCGGTAACTTCTGTTTTCGAGGTCCAAAATCGGGGGTGTCATTCTTTTGATTTGGCGTTCGGCGCGGGGTTCGGCGGCGGCGAGACGGCGGGAGAATTCCATGCACTCGCGGCGTGCGTCCGTGTGTCTGCGGTCCCGCTCCCTTGCTTGCACTGATCGGCGAGAGAGCGCGCGCGTCGGCGAGAGCTGTGGTACTTGTTCTAAGATTTATAGTGAATCTTAGGCTTTATAGAATGGCCTACCAACTTACCTGTAGGACCTATTTAATTAGCCCTACCTGGGAAAATTACTCCCGGCGGTATTGAACGAGTACTGATTGGGCTAGGCGGCTCTTAAGCCGCCGTTAGCGTATTTTCGGTGCTTGACCCCTGCATAATAAATAGCCCCGGCTTACTTAGTGCTCCACTAAGCTATTTAAGCTTCTGCTAAGTCTAAGCTGACCAACGGGCCTAGCCGTGCTTTCTAGTTCCTAATTTATAGTGCAAATCTAGCGAGATTTGTCACAATATTTTGTACAAATTTTTAACTTGTTTTTTCCATTGTTTGTTCTTTTCTACTGCTTGAACCACGATACCTTAAGAGCTAATTGCCAAAATGGTGCTCTGACGAACTTTTTCTTATGAAAATACGGCTTTTTGGGCGAATTTTTGGTTTGGCTTTTTTTTCGCACGGGCACGGGGAATGGCACGGGAGGGGGTAGCACGGGGACGGGGAACGGCACGGGGGGGGGGGGGTCTTCCCGAACACTAGCGGCCAGTATCGCTTCTTACCATTACGAATCACGTATGTTAGAGCTGCAGTAGGAGGCCACTAAAACCAGTCAGTCTAAGGTTCTGGTCACTTTAGCGACGTACCGGAGAGGCAAACATAAGCACCGCGCCAAACAAACTTTGCCGTTCGTCCCTACTTGCGGATGTTAGAGCGAACAAGCAGCGCTCTAGCAGCATAACAACCTTGTTGATATACTCGCAATAAAACGCTATACTGCGCAGGAATTCCAAATAAGAGCTGAATGTGCTGTGCACTGGTGTGAATGCGAATCCACTGAGAACATTTGGGACGAAAACGAATCTAAAACTGCGAGTCAGTTGACTATGTTTTAGCCACAGCACGTTCGGTTCAGAAACCTTCTGAAAGTCGAAAGAAACGTAGAGATTGGTCAAGTAACTGGCTATCCAAAAGATGCATACCTGGTCATTGCAAAAAGACAAATGCCTATTGCAATGTTAACCATTGACGATTGAATATTTCGATGGATTGTCTGCGCGGGGTAAAGCAAAAACAAGAGTACACCTGACGCGACAATGGCTAATGCGTGAAACGAAAGCTCGACGACAAACAACGCAATCCGAAGTGTTCCTATATTCGCATACAACAGCGACGTCCAGTCAGAACGAGAAGAATTCGGAGACGCATTGGACGTGTTTGACATTCGAATGGCGACAGCCCAGTGTCACCGATTCGTCTGTTGAAGCTATCTCTTGGAACGCCGTTTAAGGGAACACCTGAACCGGTAGTTGGTTAAATCGGTCGAAATGCGCACAAGCACCTGATCAAGCGTCACAAGACAAGCGTACTCAGAGAGCACCGAATACCGAACAACACTGAGGAAATTGCCGGGTCCGCGTACCCGGCTGAAATAATTATACGCGCTTAAATTACACCTTTTTTAGGACACTTTAACGGTGAAGTGCGTAAAAGCGTCGTTGACGTCGTGGAGATATGCGGCAAAGAAAAGATTATGTCATCTCCGTTGCACACGGATGGACTTGGTTGTCGGAAAACGAGTGGTAGAACCGTGACGCTACTTGCAATGATGTGGTAACCGTTTGGAACTGATATATGCGGTTTACGAGTCTCTGGGAGTTACATTGACATTGCCTGCCGCAATACCACTTAGCACGTGCTAACCGCTGTTGACGGCAACCCTATGAGCGGGGCGGGAATGCATGAGGTCGTCGAGGGTTCTTGCAAATCGTATTATGTCCCAGCTACTACAGCACTCTTGCGCCTTTCGCTTTCCACATTTCTTTTCCACGGACACCTTAGTACCAGGTAGGAAACTAGTGATTAATCGCGGTAATCATTTGATACGCCCTCTTTTGCCACTAGACATTCGCTAAATGGCCCATTCAGATTGTTACGCATAGAATGAAAGTGGATTGGAGATATGCGGCAAAGAAAAGATTATGTCATCTCCGTTGCACACGGATGGACTTGGTTGGCGGAAAACGAGTGGTAGAACCTGACGTTACTTGCAATGACGTGGTAACCGTTTGGAACTGATCTAGGCCTTGCGTTTTCGGTCACTGGTCAAGCGTGGAGCGTACAAGTCGCCAGAGCTTAAGTACCTCTCATCGGAGACTGGTAACTTCCTAAACTGTTTAGCAACCCCTGTTAAAATGGTTACCGTAAATCCTCTAATTANATAGGTGCAGTCTCGAGTATGCAAATTTGACATTCTGAACGGACATACGCGTATGTCCTGTCCGTACAGGAAGACGGACAACTCAGGTTTAAAAGGGAGGATCTATGCTTGGCAGTACACCAACCGTACCGGCCTACATACGGCAACATCCGACAGATGCCGTACTGACTCACGCACTAGTCCATCTTCAGCAAGCAAACCATGTCATATTCGCCAGAACGGTACGGAATATGGACCCCGTGCTGAGCTCGCGCTGTACTGTAGCATACGGGGCAGATTACGGTACGGAATGCGGTATGGCCCGCTAAATAGGTGAGCTTAGCTTGTGCACTGCAGCTTAAAACTCTGACACGTTCTGCTGATATTCTTTCACGGCCGTGAGCTGAACAAAAACATTGAGGTAAACTATCCGACGAGGTCCGAAGTAGGCAGTTCATTTCTTCAGCCAGGCTTCGTTAAGCATGCGGAAATATTCGTCCTGTTGATTGCGCAGGTCATGGATGATGGGATGGCCGAGGACGTTCCTCACGTCAGTCACTGCATTCGAATTTGAGCGTTTCTTCCGTAGAATAGTTCGTCTAAGACAAGCCTGGTGCTGTTTTTGGCCACGTAACGTTTGCTACCTGAAGTTCTTGCGCATCTCAGAATGCGACGCGATGAGAACTGCTGGCGCTAGAAATCCGTAGGCCGCAAGAAGCACATTGTACACTGCGGATGCGATGCCCGCACCCACCGAATCATTTCTGCATTTGTGCGTAAAGCGTTATGTTATCAATGCTGACTGACCTTGGTTGAAAGTAATATGCAACGAGAGTGTTAAAGGCAAAGACGACGCTATTCCGTAGGCTGCTCGCGGTACACCACCAGAACAGCATGCGCAGTACACGTACGTTCTCTGCTTTGCCATAGCGTTCACGGAGGTTCGCTGTCGCATTGTGCGCATATTGACGACGACTGACAAGTGCGAGCGCTGCGAATGCCTAGATTCCGTTGCCTAAGTAAGCATGGGACAGTCTACTCCTAGTTGGAAATGTCTTCTTTTTATTAAGAAAAGGTCTCCACTCCGAGAAACGAACAAATTTCACACGCATGCTTTCTCTCCCAAATCTTTTCGGTCTCTACTGAGGGCACAGAGTTTGGTTTGGGCAAATATTCGTACTAAGCTTATCTTCCAGGTATGAGTTCGGTGTCGGCCCAGATTACTATCCCGCATACGCTTAAGATTGAGCATGAAATCATCAAGGATTACAGCAAGCACTTCATGGCGCGAGGATGCAAACATACCAGAAACGATAAAACTAGAAGGGATCCGAGCATTGCCGTAATGACCGTCGAGCTTAATATCCCTAAACGGGGTGACACTCGTAAGGGGCAGCAGCGCTTCTTACCATTACGAATCACGTATGTTAGAGCGACAGTAGGAGGCCACTAAAACCAGCCAGTCTAAGGTCCTGGTGACTATAGCAAACGTACCGGAGAGGCAAACATAAGCACCGCGCCAAACAAACTTTGCCGTTCGTTTATCCTTGCCGTTGTAAGAGCGGACAAGCAGCGCTCTAGCAGCATAACAACCTTGTTGATATACTCGCAATAAAACGCTATACTGCGCAGGAATTCCAAACAAGAGCTGAATGTGCTGTGCACTGGTGTGAATGCGAATCCGCTGAGAACATTTGGGACGAAAACGAATCTAAAAGTGCGAGTCATTTGACTATGTTTAAGCCACGGCAAGTTCGGTTCAGAAACATTTTGAAAGTCAAAAGAAGCATATAGATTGGTTAAGTAACCCCCTAACCCAACGTGCATACCTGGTCACCGCAAAAAGACAAATGCCAACTGCAATGTTAACCATTGATGCTTTAATATTTCGATGGATTGTCTGCGTGGGGTAAAGCAAAAACAAGAGTACCCCGGACGCGATAATGGCTAATGCGTGAAACGAAAGCTCGACGACAAACAACGCAGTCCGGAGTGTTCCTATATTCGCATACAGCAGCGACGTCCAGTCAGAACGAGAAGAATTCGGTGACGCACTGGACGTGTTTGACATTCGAATGGCGATAGCCCAGTGTCACCGATCCGTCTATTGAAGCAGTCCTTGGAAAGGCGTTTAAGTCGAAGGGAATACCTGAACCGGTAGTCGGTTAAATCGGTGGAAAAGCGCACAAGTACCTGATCAAGCGTCACACGACAAGCGAACTCAGAGAGTACCGGATACCGAACAACACTGAGGAAATTGCCGGGTCCGCGTACCCGGCTGAAATAATTATACGCGCTTAAATTACACCTTTCTTTAGGACACTTTAACGGTGAAGTGCGTAAAAGCGTCGTTGACGTTCAGGAGATATGCGGCAAAGAAACGATTATGTCATCTCCGTTGCACACGGATGGACTTGGTTGTCGGAAAACGAGTGGTAGAACCGTGACTTTACTTGCAATGACGTCGTAACCGTTTGGAACTAATATATGCGGTTTACGAATCTCTGGGAGTTACACTGAATATTGCCTTCCGCAATACCATTTAGCACAGGCTACGAGCGGGGCGGGAATGCACGAGGTCGTCGAGGGTTGTTGCAAATAGTATTATGTCCCAGCTACTACATCACTCTTGCGCCTTTCGCTTTCCACATTTCTTTTCCACGGACGCCTTAGTATCAGGTAAGAAACTAGTGATTAATCGCGGTAACATCATTTGATACGCCCTCTTTTGCCACTAGACATTCGCTAAATGGCCCATTCAGATTGTTACGCATAGAATGAAAGTGGATTCTAGAGTTCTTGGTCTTGCGTTTTTAGTCAATGGTTAAGTGTGGAGCATACAAGACTCTAGAGCTTCAGTCCCTCTCATCAGAGACTGGTAACTGCCTAAACTGTTTATAAACCCCTGTTAAAATGGTTGGTTCCCACGCTAGACTCAGAGTAAAACACTCATTGAGGAGTGCTTCCCACGTTCCGGATCAACAAAATCACTGAGACAGTGGTTGCGATACTGAACGGAATACCGCTACTTCATTCTAGTTTAGCAACAACGCTTGACCTGCATCAACTCTTACATCACTAGGTAGTTCAATGCTGGCTGAAGATTGTTGGCAGGAAGCACTACGTTTCCTTGGACCATACGACATCGATGCTGCGTCCGCCGCCGCATCATACGGATTCAGTGCCGTCGGATAACTTCGTAATCAACGGGGCACGTGGTCGAACAATCGACATGGGTAAGTGGCTAAACATGGTGTGGCTTGACTGAAAAGATTAGTATAGTGTCGTAGTTTGTGGTACCACGATTTGCCACGGCTGCCAGTTATGGCGATTCGGGCTAAAATACGGTTTCGTCCGTGTTAATGGAGGGTGGGGGAGGGTATCGCGCCGTAGCGGTGGATCCATGCGATCCACCTGGGCCCGTCGAGAGTGAACCCTGTTCTTGGGCCCGCCGGCTTCATCGTTAACCTTCTCACGACGATGTCGAAAAACTTCTTTTCTTCTGCACGAAATTCCAATTCCGAACCGACGCTTTTCCCGTTCAGAATAGAAAGCGGTCTCCCGAATTCGCTACAAACCCTGACTCTGTCCCGAGACCACTGCAGTGTTTCCTCGATCGCCTTACAAAGTACTGCGGGCCAACGGGCTTGACCTAGCAGTTAACAAGTGCTTTGTTCTCCATATTGGTCATTCCAATTCCCAGCTGGAATACACTTGCAATTCTATTCGGTTACTGTCTGCTACTGAGCCTGTACGAGATCTCGGAGTGCACATTACTCGTGATTTAAAATTCAAGGAACACATAAAACGTGTCGTTAGCTCCGCGTCTCGGAGGCTTTTCTGTCTACTTAAGGCAGTTCGTTCCCGTAATCCGGACCTCCTCGCCAAGTTATTCAATGTCTATGTCAGGCCGATTTTGGAATACTGCTCTCCAGTGTTTAACCCCACTTCAGCGATACTTACTCTGGAGCTTGAAGAAGTTCAACGTCGTGCATCCAAGCTTATCCTAGCCCGTACATCACCCACTCTGCGTGACCTTCCTTTCACAGAGCGTTACAAGCTATTAGGTATGCACACACTTGAATACAGAAGGCTTGTATCGGACCTTATCCTGTTTCACAAGCACTCAGTCGGCAAAGCTAAGATCACGACTAAGTCCGTTGAATACTACCGGTCAGTTAGAGGCAATAAACTTAAGCTGCGGTGTCCTAGGGTGCGTACTCAAGTACGTTCATCTTCCTTCTTCCTTNTTGACTTTCATCAACGATGTTAATTGACTAGGTAGGTCAATCAATGCTGGCTGAAGATTGTTGGCAGGAAGCACTTCGTTTCCTTGGACCGTACGACATCGACGCTGTGTCCCTTTCAACTGCGCAACTATATCGCATTACCCAAGTGGATAGCGAGATTCCCTTTTCTTCTGCACAAAATTTCGATTCCGAACCGACGGTTTTCCCGCCGTTCAGAATAGAAAGCGGTATCCCGAATTCCACGAATTCCCAAATATTATCATGACCATTCATCAGGACCACTCTGGCACGGAATGGAAATCCTACAACCTTTCTTACAGCTCTCGCGAATCATATTGTTCCGGCGCTTACGCACTGCTACGTCCAGTCGTTAGACATTGGTGAATCGGAGCCAGAGATGACGCTTGGCATACTTAGCAACGAAGCTGTTTGCGTCTCTGCAGGCGTAGTCAGTTTCGAAAGAAGCTTCCTAGGTCACAACTCGGGTCTTGCACGCCACGACTTTGTCAAGGTAACGCAGCGACAACTTCTATTTCGAACGTTCTCGTTCCATTTTAGGCAGCAATACACTCCCTGGCTTCCATCGAAACAGTCCACATTCTTTTCCCCGTTGACCATACTGTTGTCAACAATGATTTGCTGCAGACCTTAGTGTCAAAAGAAGTGAAGACACTGTGCGTACAGGCGACGTATTCGACGGCGCGGCTAACTGCTAAAGCGATTGCCGAGTTTCTTTTCAAGCCTGGCGGTGGCAGTTTAAAGATTGTCGAGGGTGGTGCTACCGTGGACGGGACCTATTGGCGACATTGACAGAGGTGAGCCACGACTGCTTATATTAGGGAAAAATTCATGAAGCCAACAGAGTTAAAGTTTGACGTACCATAATTCAGCTGGAATATCTTTTTGGAATGTGTTACCAGTTTTTTTAAATGTTTAATCGAGGAAAGTTCAGAAGAGAAAAGAGACGCATACTCAAGTCGACGTTGATATGGTGTTACCTCCACTAGACAGCCAACCCCCACTCAGTTCCTTCGCTGCACAAGCTGACTACTACAACGATGCGGCCGGATCAACGATCGTCTCGTTCCATGATTTGGCCCTTACTTTCATTCTATCTCGACGCTTACTCGTAGTTAGATCCAAATTTTGGGGAGATTTGGGGAGTCTGTAGTCCAACCTGTCGAGTGGTCTTACCAGCTTAATCTCTGATACGAGTCCTACTGGACTTCCCGAGTAAAATAAATGGTTCATCTTCGTCATGGTGCCGTCAATGCTAAAGCAGGGAGTCGGCGAGAAGCACAAGCTTTTCCCGAATCGTACCAGTACCAAAACGTATCAGTGCCAAATGTACTAGTGACCAATAGTTCAGCGCTGTTTTACCATATGGATGCATGTCGCTGAATTCGCTTTCGCTGTCGAAAGCGAATGTTGCCCACTCTTGCATGAAGCAATCGAGACACAAGACGTGATCTTGACTTCTTCATTGTGCGACTGTCGAACCCTGTGCGTTGTGCCTTCGCATTGTCACATGATCCCCAAGAAACTTCAGGAAAGCCTCCACGAGTCGTGCGTCATTTGTTCGTCGGCTAAAGGCGCATGCGGATCCGGCTCTTGCGCGCCGGAGAAGTGCCGCGACAGCATGCGCTCTTCACGCCGTTCAAAAGCGTCGCTCGTCTCCATCTAACGTTTATTAATACAAAAGGCCCCGATGGACAGAACCGCTCATATGCCGCAGGCGTCATTTCCACCAGAGCGAGCCGCCGACGGTGGACGTTCAGTCTGTCGTCAAGTTCACGGTCGGCGTTCGCCGGCTTTAACGACGATCATACACCACATTTTGCTCATGTTTTTTTCGGTATTGTGCTCAAGCAGCAACATTTGGACTGTCATGTTAGGCATTAAAAAGCAATCTAGTCAAAATTACTTCTGTTGACTCGTGGATTTCCCCCTTCATTATTCGTAGTGTTTCTTAGTGGGTGAGTGCTCGCCTAAACGTAATTTAACGCTCCCAAGTCCTTAAAAAGAACAGACATCTTCGCATCAATGCGGGACAGAAGTGCTCTATTTATGGTTTAAGACGTGCCCGAGCTATCATAATTCGAATGTTTTGAAGCTGTTCTGTGAGTCATTCACGGTTTGCTAATTCAAATGACGTTGGTTTTGTTTCAGCATGGGGCTTGTTAGAAGGCTACACGAACTAGCGCAAATAACGGTAAACAAGCCTTTGTCCACCGAGCCATAATGCGTAACTTGCAGTTACTCGCCGCATTCACGTACGCCAAGTACCCAAATGAGATTGTCGACACGCCCATTGTTACATGCGAGCCAGATCGAGTCGTGGTAAAGGTAGGTTACTGGACTTGTACCCACTCTTCGTTCTTTCAACCTACATCTTCGGTTAGGCCTAGTTCTACGAACCATTCAGGTCAAAACATCTGCTGCCAATCCTTCTCATATTTACGCGGAAGACTTCCACGAAGCCTCGAGCTGCATGGTAAGGAATATGAACACGATCGGCATCGCTCTAGGAGAATGTGGGATGACGACAGAGCGAATGGTACGTTGGTGCAGGAGGCTTCAGGATGTACGTTTCTCACTGCAGGAGTCGCCGCAGGGAACGATGTACCGGATATGCATAGCGGTCCAGATCCATCCGCTATTCGTCACGGATTCGGATCGTTCGTACTGCGCGCAGTGCGTCTACATGGACGCGAACGTCATCGACGACCTCGAGCAGAGCATAGCGATTAGGTACCATCAGTACAGCTTCAAGTGGAATGATGGTTATCATGCGAATAATGGCATTTAGCGAGCCTACTCCGAATGAACTGGAGCCCCAATTCGATGGAGCCTCGAATCCGCAGTGCTCGTATTCCATTCGCAAAGGAGCTGTCGATGGGCCTGAAGTTCATGCTGCGGTTGTCGGAGAGACTGTCTACCACGTCTGGCAGTGCAATAACGGTAGGCAGGTGCCGCCAAATGTGTCGTATTTGTTCAGAGGGCGGCTTAGGTTTTAATGTGAGCTTTAGATGGTGTCGGACTGCTTGTGCAGAACTGCCACGTAGAGGATCTGGCAGGAGACAAGATCCTAATAATCGATCAGCAAGGGTGAGTAGCTTCGTCAGTCTGGAAAAAAGTTAGGACATTTGTTTCAGTTGCGGCGTCGACCAATATCTGTTCAAGACACCTGAATACAGAGACGATCTTCAAATGGCCTTCTTGGTACGTTTTTTCCTATACACCTTGGTCGTTATTCTGGAATGATGCGGAGCTTAAGCTTATCTTAACGTACTCAACGGGTTTCGATCCTCTAAAACTGAAGCAGAGAACGGCAGATGCATGAATCGAATGACGATGTTTCTTGCAGGAGTCGAACGTCTTCAAGTTTGTGGACAAGTCGATGACGCGGTTCCGGTGTCAGCTGCGGCTCTGTATGAAGAACCGCGGGCATGGCTGCGAGTCCATAACGGTAGGATCTATGGTCACTAACCGCGACAAGTACGCTTGTTCAGCCTCCCAACTCGTGTCCCGTCCTGGCGGAAGAAAGCACCGAGCCACAGCCTCAGCCTGAGATCGGCCCGTCGACACCGATCAGCGGGCCTCCCGTCGACAGTCCGCAGCCACACGGTCCTCCGGGCTTCAGCGGGTCCACTGCAGCGGCAGCAGCCGTACAAAAGCCAGCACCGGAAGTGGCGACGGTTGCGCCCATTATCGGTCCGCCATCGATAAGGCCATTCGGGTTGAGTACGGCAAGGCATGTTCAAGCGAAGACTTTTGGGCAGGCGGTCGCTGCGGCAAGGATTCCTGCAGCGGTTATGTCCAGCGGATATCAGTAAGTTTGAATACCATGGACTCTTTACAAAGCTAATTAGGTATCCGTCTCGCAAGAGGCGATCCATCATGATCTACGGAAACGGCTCCCGACTGATGCCCGAACATGCTCAGAAACGGTCGGTGCCACCGCAAGCGCCACCACGCAAGACGGTGCGGCTCAGTACTGACTTCCCAGAGCTGGACGTTATCGGACTGATCCGGGTGCTTGACAACCCCGAGGAGGATCATCAGTACGAAGGTATGAGAACTCGGTGCAGAGTGATCTTTCTATTGTCATCCTTAGTGAGCAGAATGTACGAAAGTATGTAGCGTATACTAGTCTAAAGATTGAAGTCGCATCCAGAATACCTGTCTATTCATGCCATTTGGAACAATTCGTTTTGAATGTTCGGAAGCTACGAATCTTACCTAACACGAGTAATCTCTGTTATTTAGCCGAGAAACGTCGCTCGGAAGTGCGCCGATCTCCTCCACCACCTGTACCCGATACCGCTCCAACGCAAACAGTCGAACCAACGGACCAGAAATGTGTGTCCAGCAGCTTCTACTGGGGCATGATCGTTTCGTTGGTGGTTCTTCTGAGCGTGCAACTCTCCGCCCTCGGCGTGTTCATCGTGGACCGCTTCATTCTGAAGCGATCTTTCTCCAAGGAATTCCGCGTTCGCTGCTGACGCGTCGTGCGTCAACGCTGATAAACCAGCAGCGATGCACATCCGCTGCTTGCGCAATCGTCTGAGGCGGAAATGCTGCAGGTTTTCGCTGCGACCTTATCTTCTCCGTCGGCCTCATCGTGATCATTTTTGCAGTTTGCAAGGCCAGCGGTCACCGCAAAACTTTCTCTCGTCGTTAGCAATAATCGTGCTTCGCACCCGTGCTATGTCCCGTTCATTCCGTTAATTGTTGTACATTGGTCGCTCAAAGGCCCACTGAAACTTTGTGTTCTGTGCTAACTTATTCCCGCTTAGAATGATTTCTCCAGGTAGTTGTGCATTGATAGGTATTCACAGTAAAGTTTTATGGTCGGCATGCTTCTTGGATGCACTCACAGCGAAACATAAAGAGACCCACGAACAGCTCTCTCGATGACCAAATGGGGCGTCTTTCGGACCGAGCTACCAGACAACCGTGAGGTCTGGTAACAACTCTCATCATTCAAGCAACGCACTAAGTCTTCGGAGAGAATTTCTCCGCGTACATGACTGCGTGAAGCGCTTTATCGGTGCACACAAGGCTCAAGATGCGTAATGGTAGGACGTAGAGAAAACTTGGCCAGACACATGCACTTTCAGCTCACTTTTTTCTATGCCTGCCTAGAGCCCGAATGTGTTCTCATTGCGTCTGGTGGTCGTGGAAAGTGTCCGAGTTTGCGCGAATTTCGATGTTTGTTCAACGCGAAAAACTCGGAAGCTTACGCATGTGTGCGCCCACTCGAGTACTTCATGCGACGCGACGCAACGGAACGGATATATGGATTTTGGTCATGACGATGCAATTCCTCTGGCGCCAAGGTGCTGGTACGCACACAAACTTCGGAATTACTTCGATAGTTCGCTGGAAGCGCGCTTCTCCCGCACTGTTTTTGTCGACCCGTTTCGGGCCCCATAAGTGGTCGATATGTTGACGCGTGTCGCGCGGATTCCGGTTTGGACCCGCCGGGGCGAATGAAAGAGTTTCCCTTCCGAACGCTGGACGAAGTCTTGTTAGCGCTGGGCCCAAACTCGTTCGACACCTCACTTAATTAACGATTTGAAAATTTATCTGCAGTTACGAAGTCTTTCAGTTGTGCGAATTCTTGGCATTTTCTCAAGTGTATAACCGGTATGCGGAGACAGTATTCTGGACAGTTCAGCGCTGCACGACATTCCGGTCCCAGGATTTTTCGCTCTCAATGGATTTTTAGTCACAGGCATTTATGTCCCACGTGTTAAGGCTAGACAATGCCAAAAGCACGAGAATCTCAACTGGCTTACAGTAGTAGAGCGCACGTGCCCGCCAGGGGTTACGCATGTTGCATGTTTGACTGGAATCTCGCCGTGGTTGTAAAATGTCTGGATTGAAATACCTAGGATTAAAATGTGTTGGGACAACTCTCCGTGGCCTATGTCGTCGGGCGACCGCTCCTTAGCCTGCCATAACCACCACTGCATCTGTTCGCTTCGATATACTTACGTTCACATCCCTTCATCTCCAGTGTCAGCGCTGTCTGTTCTCCTGCTGACGCTCTCTGTTGGCTCTACAGGCAAACGGGTGCAGCATCACATAATGCAACTTTTTTCTCCCGTGTCCTCTCATTAAGCAACTCATGTAGTGTTCACGGTCGGACGGAGTTCGTGTTTACGGGGACAAATCCCCTCGTGCTCCGATGGGATTCCACAGCGGCGGCGACGTCCTGGTGGGATATATGGCTGCGCTGCGGTGGCCCTTCTCAGTTACATGCCCTTTGCACGCCGCCGCAAAAACCGGCTCTTACCTCAGCGGGCCGCTATGAGTCGCGGCGCGCGCACGTTCGTTCATCTGCCCAAAAATGAGGTGAAAACCGGAAGGCGGAAGATCCCCGCTGAGAAAGCGATACAACTTGCGCTTGCGTCTGGCTATCGGCGTTTTTTAATCTGCATGCGGTTGTCTAATTACTTGTCTGAAGGTTTTTTAACGATTCCGGGGACTGTCGGTCCATGGATGTCCGAACTCGTTCTGGAGCCAACAAAACAGCAGACGTTCGGTGCAGAATCTTAAAGGCTCAATCGCAGAATGAACGGTGAAACCGCCTGTCTTACCAGATGGATTCCATGTATCAGTGAGATTGCCTTACCCGATGCTCACCTAACCGAACACGGGTCTGTTACAAAAGCTATCTGATCAAGCGGTGTATCTTTTTCATGCCCTTTGTTGCCTATTTAACGCATGCCGTCTGATATGTTCCGAAAGGCTTCGAATCTCCGTCGCGTGGAAATTTCCGTCATTAGGCCAACTCTTGAAGTAGTAGGTAACAACGTTTGTAACAGGCGGAATACACCCGCATCAAACATGAGCATCCATCGAGGACCACTGGCACTTTGTCTGATCTTTACGTTTCTGTGTTTCCATAGCCGTCGATGCGATCTTTCCGCGTTTAAATGAAAACACAAATACTGGCACGCCTTACGTTCATGTTTACAAGAATATTTCGCGTTCTTTACTCGGACCCTCATTAGCTTTCGTTCGCTTGCTTTACCTGTCCGTACGAAGTTGGTTTCGAAAGCGCTCTTTTTCGGGCTCATTGACAGTCAATTTCCGCGGTTATTCATCGCGCCAGCCGTCACCTTGAAAAAGAAGTCGGAATGATCCTCCGCCGACGACAAATGGGATGAGCTCGTCGGCGCACATGCGCGTTCGCATTCACGTGAAGTACTACTGAGTGATGGACAAGTAACTGTCACCAACATAGACAATCATAAGCGCCACGTACTTGAATGCAGCTTTTTGCCTCTGTACGGGTCCGGTACCGCGCTAAACGTGGCATGACACGACGCACACTTGTGGGTTGCGCAGTGACCAACGAGTTGTGGGTGGACCTTTCGGGCCGGGCCGCAGGCAGCATCCAGCATTTACCGTGACGTGCCAACCCAGTGCGACTTCTATTTTCAGTCACACCTATCGGGCCGGGAAAAGAGCGTCGGGGATGGAAGGAGGGTGGCCGTCAAAGGCGGGCAGCAGCCTCCGAGTGACATGCATAGGGAAATTTCAGATCCAGTCAGTTTTCAGCCCTGTCGCCCACCGTTTTGCTTGATCCCATCGTTTTTCAGACATTTGAAACTCTTCGGTGTTTGGTTCTCTGCGCAGTTTTTGACGTTAGCGCTCACTAGCTGCAGTTTTATGGCCTTGTTGCTCATAAGGCAAACGTTGCGGTCGTGAAGAACCCACCCCATTATCACAAAATGTTGCGACGCGGCTGCCGGCCACGCCCTACGAATCCGCATCAGTTTCAGTGACCATTTTCACGAGCCCATTGCGGCAGCCTAGAGTTTGCACGTCTTAACACCGTTGAGATCGGGCCACTTTACATTCGTGTAGGTACGACTTCACACCCAGACTGTTTGAACAGCCAGCTTTGCGCGAGTGTGGTGGAACCATTGAGTGCAATAGGGGAATGCCCAGCACATAGTAACCTCACTAATAATCGGCAATGTCCAAACCTCTCGAGGACGAAGTGTGAGTCGCCGATTACTTGTATCCCAATTGATTGCGTTCGCGTGGCGCCCCACAAAGTGCGTGTAAATCTATCATAATCTCCTCACAAAAGAGACCCGTACATCATGTCGGTACGCCTACGCAGCGAACATTTTTGTTTCTGTGGTTTCAGGAATATGTTTCTGTGGTTCGTCACTGTTCAGTGTCTCCGCCACCATCGTCTAACGGTATGCGACCTGCAGCCTCTTCGAAGTACTCCTTTCAGTAATAGCCGTTGAATGTACATTCATTAGTGCTCCACAAAGTAGAACTTTACGGTTCAAACGCAGAGTGCATTCGGAGCTTAGCGATATGGTTGACCACTTCGATGAACTTTTTGTCACCCTAACTCGAGTTTCTTACCGTCCACTCTTGTAACTCCTTTTGTGCCGACGTATACGTCTTTGGCCAAGATTCGGTCATCCCATTCCTCTATGCGTGACAATGCATTAAACGTGATGCGACAATGAGGTTTCGACTATGGCGGAATGTAGCTCTGCACTATCGAATGCCTTGCTTCAACGCACCTGCCAAAACTTCCTATGTCCCTCGTCGCAATCTTCCCGGAAGCAGGGCGCCCGCGCCCCTCTTTGCAGAAGGGTTATGAAAATTTATGAATTTCCGCCCATGAAGGTCATTGCGGCCATGGTGACTAGTTTGCACAGGTGCGTCCGCGATACCTACACGTTTTATATCGTTCTCCTTAATAAGGAAACGGTTAGCGTCTCGAATTCGTCTAAACTGGTTTCAGTCTCAAAATATGTTCGATAATACCTAAGAAATGAGTATGACGGCCTCGAAATTTCACAGTATAATCGCTGCAGACGTGCTCATCGCGCCTCCGGCAAGTAGCGAACCCTAGTGACACGTATTTCCAGGCAACCAAGTGAGACCCGGCGGAGGATCCGAATTTTTACGTATGTCTCTGTCTCGGCTCGGCAATTGTTCCTTCCTCCTCATTGCCGTCTGCCGCATCAATATTCGCAAATGGGCGTTGTTTTGTCTCGTGCGGTGAGGATATAGATCAGGCAAAATGCGGGCACGAGTTTTGATTGTTTTAGTATAATGTTGCTCTTGTTGCTTCTGTTTAGACGCCTTCTTTAGCATCCGCCTGACAAACTGATAATAAAGAGATCGCTGGAGGTTCCTCTTTTTGGTCATACAAAGATTCCCCTTTGTTCCTTTGTAACCCTTCTTGTGAACGAAATCTTTTGAAGCTACGCCCTTCGACGGACGCTTGTTGTCCTTCATTTGTTCCCAAAAATAGGCATCAACAGGAACCGGTTGGGTGCAGCACTGTGCCAGTGGGCGACATTGAAATGTAACGCTTTTCTTGTGAAACGGTGACAATACAGTGGTCGCTGCTAATCAGCATGCTAGTACCTACCTACTCTCCCTCCCGAATAGGTGTCCTCCTAGACCAGTCGTACATGTAAGACGCCCTCGATATTTGATGCGTGTACGTTGCAGTGCGTTTATGTAAACGCCAGCCCGCTATGGCCTTAGGTACTTTCTAAATGTTGTTCATGAGGACACGAGAACCGGCGAAATTTGCGCAACTTTTGAATATGTTTACTCTCAACCAATGCTTGGCAAGACTAGCGGCAAGGCTTCCTTGCTCCGCCGTCTTAGTCCATATCCCCGGGCCAGACAATGAGGGGATGTACGCTTCGCTGAACTCTTCCTTTGGCCTGCGTATAGCAGGCTGACCCACCAGATTTCGCTGTGCGTGCCTTATTACGAATTACAGAAGGACAGACGCTTACCTTAGCGGCTTTGAGCACACGTACTTCACCGCTCTCGCATCTATGATGTCTTCTCTTCGGTCTATGATGTCTTCTAGTTACGACGCCCACAAACATAAAAATTAAAAATTGTGCTAGTTTGTCTGCGTTCTTACATTTTCATGATATGTCAAGGCCCAAGCCGCGTATTTTAACCGCCATGAATACTGACTAAATTACATGCCGTCACCCTGGAGAATTCTGTTTGTGTCTACCGCAGGAAATTACCTGGATAGCAGGCCACCTTTACGTCCTCGCCGCTATCGGTTGCCCGCTTAATCCCCTCGGGCGGTAGCTTCCGTGGATTTTTGCGCGCCCACTAATTGCTGTCGATTGTCCCGCACCCAAGGACTGTCTCGGGCGGTGGTGGATTTAGCGCGTGCTCATCCGCCGGGGTGTCGCAATGACGGCGAGTTTTGTCGCGCACGCCGGGATAGCCCTAGGCAACGGAACAATAGCGGCAGACCAAGTGAGCAACACAAAGTAAACCACTCTGCGTCAGAATTGACAAAGTTTCTCGTTAAACTTTGCCGTGTTTTGGATCTTCCTTTTGTGTCTGTTTTTCGAGTCTCAAGTCCACCTAGTTCATGATATGTCAAGGACCCAGAGGGTCGTTTTCAGAAATCTCAAATTTAGCTGCATTGTACTGTGCAATATAGGTAGGTACCTTGCCGTTACGTTGCGTTAGGGGTATCAAATATCCTGGGCGGTGACTTTGTAAGGACGCAAGATCAAAAACATCCAGCGCCCCCCACTGCCTTCTTGGTGATCCCAACGAGGTGTCCCTTCTCTTCATCAAACGCTGTCTATTGGAAACCTTGCATGGCCGACATAGCAGTTGGATACAGTTCTGTAGTTTTCGGCCACTTCAAGCTACGCGTCATTGTTTTACGGCATCCGAGCTGAACTGGGGTAACGCACGGCTTATCCCTTTCGTTGAGATCGAGACCATCCTTGTCGCTTATCTGCTACCATGTAGACTTTCTGGCTGCCTGTTAGTATTGTCCCTGCCAAGCCTGAACGCAGAAAGCAGCCATTAACGGTCCGTATTTCAGCTGTTCGTTCCTTCGCGCAAACCGCACATTCGCTAGCCGAGCCGTTCAATCCGCGCCGTCCCGAATGAAGCGGTTGTTGAAAATAAATAAACAATTGCCCAATAGGGCGTAAATCAGCCGCATTTCCTTCCTCCTTGCCTCCATCGGACCAGGTCAGCGCGGACATCGCTAGCAGTGCCGGCGACGGCGGCTCATTGCGATTTGCACGCTATTTTCCGCACGGCAATGACCGCTGATTTATAGCTTTGTCCGCGCTGCTAATTCGTGGTTCATAACTTGCCGTCAAAAAGCTTCTCCCTTCAGATTTGTCAGTTCCTCTAATCCGACTATGCGCGATAGAGCATGAATCTTCTAGAATCTCTTCATGAGTCTTAACCTTCTAGTTTTGCCAAGACGGCCAGAGCTTTAGCAAACTGATTGCCACAATGCTGACCCACTCTGTTTCCTCGAATTTCGAAAGCTAAGCAGCTAAGGACTGTATAGTACGAGTATGACAACCTTCATTGCTAACAATTGGTATAAAAACTGCTCATTTTTCTTTGTCTACTTTTCCAACTTACTCAACCCTTCGCTGAGATGATCCTCGATCAGCAATCTCGTTGCAGATCTAATATTCCGAGGCCCAACGGGACTAATCCCGGCATCAAATATCGCGCACCATAAAGGGACGATATCTTTGCGGCACAAGGCCCCACGGAATTACGATAGAACAGTTGGTGCCAACTCGAAAATGCGCCCGTATCACCGCACTATGCGACAAGATGGGTTGGTTAGGATTTCGTATTATGTGTGCTGTTCACGACGCAACACATCAAGGACTGAGCCGGAGCTAGGTTGCATGCTAGAGTGAAGGCCAGTAGAGAAGTATGTCAGTAGAAATTTATTGGTTAGTATAGACAGGTCAGTGTGCGGGACATCAGTCGTAGAAGATACTGCGACCGACCTTGCGACCGCCGTCCGTCGGCTTCGGGGCCTTGCGGTTGGCTTTCGACTTCGGGTTCGCCGTTTTGCCCTTGGACTTCTGGTTTCCGGATGGGGCACGCTTAGCGCCCTTGCGCTTGAGGGTCGGGGCCTAAACAAGGGGAATATGAGGGCTGATCATTATTAGCATTAACAGGCGAAGCCAAGACATACCTTAGAACGCGGCCGACTCTTCGAGCGAGGCTTGGAGGGAGATCGCGCTGGGACTCGTCCACGACGCTGCTCGCCAGTCTCCTCTTCGTCAGAGCTGTCCAGGTTGAGTGCACGTCTGTTCTTCGACGCCAAGCGAGGCGGACGTCGCGAGCGCGACGGCGCAATCGTCGGTAGACGCGGAGCACGTGGCGTGCTTACCCTGCTCTGAAAGTCGAGCATCAGCGGTGAGCTCGGCGGATAAGACAACGTACCCGACTGGTGACTGGCGTCGAAGGAGCGCCCACCGACGACGAACTGCTGCTGGCGAGAACCGAAGCATCGCTTTCGCTCTGCGACGAGAGCGAAGGCAGCCTGCCGCGATAGCCTTGGTTAAAGCGAGCGTCGGGTCGACCGCTGTCGCTGTCGCTTTCGGAAGGCAACCTGCCGCGGAACCCACGGTTGTGGCGGGAGACGGGTGAAGAAGACATTGAACCAGTAGAGGAAGTCAGTCAGTTAAGGACGAGCGCGAAGTGA
The DNA here is from genome assembly GCA_020875895.1 of Aphelenchus avenae. Classification (NCBI taxonomy): domain Eukaryota; kingdom Metazoa; phylum Nematoda; class Chromadorea; order Rhabditida; family Aphelenchidae; genus Aphelenchus; species Aphelenchus avenae. The sequence goes on along the minus strand of JNEY01000145.1, from coordinate 107,222 downwards.
TGCCTTCCTGTCGATTCGTGCTATTTATAGGTTTGGTCCGGACAGATTTGCATACGAGAATACACCCATTCAGGCCTCATGGCAGGGATTGTCTCATGGTCAGGAAAAGTCATTGACTGTGGCATCTTGAGCCCGACGATTACGGACATTCCAGCGATAGAGAGATCGCGAGTGCAGGAAACGCATTGCGAAAGAGATCGAGTGGCATTAGCGTGAACAAGTCACTAAGAGCCAATGGATTGGCGTCAAACAGCCTTGTGTGTCGTAGAACATGGCTGGCCCAGAACGTCCTCTGGACCCAGCTACGCCTTGGCATACCACACCTGAACGATAATCCCCCGGAACTCCCGATCTCAGATTAGTACGTCTGACGTGTCTTCATATCTTTAAGCGTGAACATGTATGACGCGCCTTTTGTGCGCGCTTATCGTACGGCGGCCGGTCGCCTGCGGTTAAACAAAAACGAGTAAACATTGCTGACTGCGCCTTGAAGCATTCTTCCGCCCGTAGCGACGTCCTTAAAAAGTTGCAAAATGCGACGAAATTCCCGTGGCCCGCGTCCGCCCATTTTCGGCCTGATGACGGTGAATTAATTCGATGTTTTCATCTAAAAGCGTCCCGTCGAAACACAGTCATTCCTTTCGCTCGTTCAAGACCTGCAATGTCCTTTAAGGACGAATTTCTTGGGACTTTTCCTCTAATGCATATCTTCGTCATAAAAAGCCATGACGCCTCCGCTCAACAACCTTGTCCACCTTTTATGAGGGTTAATTTTACCCTCTACCTGCCATAAGAACGAAAGTCATTAAGATCATTTGTTCTCTACATCCACGAGTCGGTACGGTGGTAAGTTAGTCACGTAGCCAGATTGGTTGAACAATGCCTCCAATTTTCCCTTTTCTGTGTGGGTTGCGTCAGAATGCTTGAGCCCACCTTGCGACGCAGCTCTTTTCTTCCGTTAGAATCTGAAAAAGCTTCACTATCTGCCTCAGTTTGCTCAGACGTTTTGTAAATTGCAGCGTCAATCTAAGCAGTATATTCTCAAGAGTTTGACGTTAGTTTCCTATTGCCGCGATACAATCTGAATCGCACGAACGTAGGCAGATGAGGTGTGGCAGACGACCGACTAATTTGTCATCGAAACTTACGTTGGTTAGTCCGTCGTAAAATATTTGATAACCCAAGCCTGTCAGCATCATTATGTTAAGTGGGCGGGCGTGTAGCGTCAATCAAAACATTGCGCTTGTACGTACCAGCGCTAGCATTGGATGCACATCACTTCTTGTCAGCTTCATCTTCGACACTGCTTCGCATTCCTGCGCTCCAAGACGGCCACAGTTCAAATGATAACAGTCGTTAGGCACGACTACGCCGTCTTATCTCTTGCTATGACGCGCGTGCCTGTAGAAACTACATCATTCTCGCCACCTAAAAACCGATCAATATACACATTCTTCACGTGTCTGTAGTTCCGGTACGTGGACAAGGGACCTGTCGTGCCGCTCAAAATTCGGGCCACACCTTCGTCACTCGGTCGTCTTTGGCTTATCAGTCAGTCGGGCAAGTGCTAAGCTGGTCGATGTCGCCTCGACCCAGCTAGCTAGCACAGTTCCGTATTTGTCCTTGTCGATGTTGCCCTGTGACGTGATGAATTCACGTAGGCTGATTGCGGAGCTTCATGCAGTAGTTTCGCTGCCTACCCGCTGGGCGAAACCGTGAAGCGACGCACTCGATTCGTCCCCTACGATCTGGGCTTTGCATAATTGCACACATCGGGCGAATTCCGCTAGTGCGTTGGGTGATTCAGCTTGTTAATGGTATCGGCTACTCTTAGACTATCAGCAGGAGGCGGATTGTGGCGCTGCAGGGAAAGCTACAAATGTAGGCATCCACCTTCGCAGGGCTTTTTACAGAATCGCGTATTTACGGTCGACCTTGCCTATTGTCTCTGCTCTTCCTCATTTTTGTGATCAGCTATCGAGTAGACGTAACGGAGCTCGTTACCGCTTTGTTTGCTCTATCGCCTCTAGAAGCGCTACGTTCGCGGACTTAGCCGACTGGTTCGTCGCATGGGTACCCTGAAGCTTTTAAAACACCATAGCTAGAAATGCTCTGGAAAGACGGCAGAGGATAACATTAACTCAGCAAGAACGTAGCTTCTGTCATCCAGCTTAACAAGCCATTTTCTGTATCTACTGGTAGCGTGCTCACATCTCACGGATTCAGTTTTGAACTCTGCTACTGACCTTGATGATGGCTTTTACGTGTCTATTAGTCCATAATGTTGTCATTGTCCATCATATTTAAGCTACTCGTTTCAGCCCCATTATTAACGCGATTCGAATGAGCTGATCCCTCTTGTACTCGATCCGATGCGAAACAAATTGCCCTGACGACAACGCTTGCATGATTAATGCAAATACGCTACTGGTCGCGACGCTATCTTCCCGTCCCTCTCGTGCGCATGTGTCGCACGAAGCGTTCCGGACTCATGTCACAGGTACGTACAAACGCTCAGCGCAATGCTTTGGTAGGATGCGTCTAAGCAACGGGCTAGAAAGCGAGATATTAAGACTGAAGAACCAAATTTGCCTAAGTTATTTTCACATAAGCCGTCTTGCGCCATCTAAGTACATTGTTACGATTCAGGCTCTCCCATATAGTCGGTTATCGCCGCCAAAGAATGGCATCGCAGCCAACAGTTCACCCATGTTCGTAATCAATCGTCGAATATTCTCTCTGCTGGTCACAGCTCTCCTGCTCTTCGCGATATGGAAAACGTACGAGTGGGGCACACGGGAGGCAAACGAGACGACGATAATCATCATAACGCCGACGCACAAGAGGCCGGAACGCTTCGCCGACATGACGAGGTAAGCATCGACTTAAGTCGGGACTATCCGTGCATTCGGCATGTGATGTACTCGGCTTTTAGGTTTTCGCAGACGTTGATGCACGTGAAACATCTGCACTGGGTAGTCGTCGAAGACTCAAACCAGACCTATCCCTCGGTAGAACGCATCCTTCAACGCTCAGGACTGCCGTACGTCTACTTCTACACGACGACGAAACCCGGCTTTCCAAGTACGTTTTCAGTCCTCAGTTTTTAGAACGAGTTTGACGACTAACAAATTAGCCTTGTCTGCCGTACTTCTCATGGAAAACGCGCAAATTATGCCTCATGATTTTCCTTCATCTACGCCGTAACGTCGTTTAGGACGCGGTTGGACGCAGCGGAACATGGCGCTCGAGTACATCCGGAAGAACTATCGAAACTACGGGAAGAACGCGGTGGTCTACTTCGCCGACGACGACAATTCGTACGACATCCGGTTGTTTCGACCGATACGTTCGCAACGTGAAGAGCATCGGCATCTGGGCGGTCGGCCTCGCCGGAGCTGCGCTGGTGGAAGCACCGCACGTCGTGAACCACACGATCGTGAAGTGGGACGTCGTCTACATGCCGAGTCGGAAGTTCGCTACCGACATGGCCGGCTTCGCGGTCAATCTGCAGTTGATCCTCAGCTCCAAGTAAGCTTGACCATGCCAGCGAACGTGATAAATTAAATGAATTTCAGTGCGACGTTCCACGAAGGATGCGTGAAGCAGTCTCCGGAAACCTGCTTCCTCACTCAGTTCGGTGTTCCGAAGGAGAAAGCCGAGCCCTTCGGCTACGACGACGACCCGAAGGAGGTGCTCGTGTGGCACACGAAGACGAGGAACATCGGCACGAAGGGTGGCAACCACGGGTATATCACCGAGTAGAGCTCGCTATCCTTCTTTTCATGTGTTAGTTGCTTTAGTAAAGTGTACAGGAGGAGCATGATGAAGAAGAGATTTGAGTGCCTTTGCAAAACTTCTGAGGTGCCAAATTCTTCATGCTCCTTCTGCAACGAAGGTTTCTATCGAGTCACAACGGTGCCATAATCTAGTCAGTTATCCGATGCAGCTTTTCTCTCTTTCTTCCCATCCGTCCATGACCCTCTCATTCTTACGTTCGTTGCTCTTAGCCAACCGCTATTAGATTCCATCATTCCCAAAATAGCCGACCGCTTGCGTGGTCAATTTCGCAAATTGAACTGCGTTTTGTTGCCGCTTGTTTCTCTTGCTTGGTTAATCCCTTCGTTTTGCTCGCCATCCGAAACGGGTCCGGCGACCACTTCTGCGTAAGCGTCCAGGAGCCTTGTTGCAAGCGCCGGGAAATGCCCGCATTTCCCAGCTTGCACAACATGGGAAAAGGTCAATGCCGCGGATAGCGACCGATACAGGGACAGGTAAGCCGGTTTCCGTCGTAAACAGCTTAAAAATTTATGGGCGCTGTCCGCCGAACGGGGCATAAAAGCGATGAATGAATTTTGTCGATGGCCTTTTGTCTCCGACGACTAATGTTTCGCCGGTAGCCTCGCGCAAAACTGGGCCGCTCAGTACGCTTACGCGCTTTTTTAGTAGAAACGTTCGGTTGTCATTTTGAACGCTTTTCCTTACAACCTTAAGAGACGCGCTACAAGTAGTCTTAAAGTCGGCGTTTTTGCGCAGCCTTCCTGTTTGAGTATAAGCATCCGGTTGCTAGGGTATGTATCCTTCCCATCGCTTCTACAACTCGGTATTTTGGACGCTCGATCTCTGTGTAGCTCTGTGTAGTCCGTCTCGTTTTGTGTCGACCTTATCCACATCCCGGTATCTCTGCTCTTCTTCGCTTAGTGCCTTACTTAGCCGCGTGTCCCATTCCACCATGTGATTTGCCTGTCCCAACGAACACTATTGACACACTTCTGGGCACCCACGCGTTTTGTACGTATTTACTGCTATTGTCTCAGAGTTCTATACGGTTATGTTCATTCTGTTCTGCGTACTTAATAACTGATAATCGGATGATAATGAACGAATGTCGTAACAATGTGTCCTGTAGTTGGGACGGTGCAGGAAAGTAATGCTTAAAGGATGCTCTGCCATGGAGCATACTAGGCCAGTATTCTGCAGGCATCATGGGCGAAGGGGTGGCGCGTTTCAGAAGGACGTGACTGATAGCTAGAGATTGATGCTAGGCTGTCCGTGTCTAAACTAAAGGCCATCATGCACGGTGGGTATTTCCTGGCTCGTAATAGGATGCTAAAAATACTGATCTAGGATGCTTGCTCGTCGTCCTTGCGCGTACTGAGAGCCAGCGATGGGTGACAGTTTCACTAGCAAAAAGTTTGCTTATCAAACAAACTGCAAGCCACTTTTACCGTCAGGCGTGAAAAGATGGGCAATTGGGATAGTTTAGAGGGACTAAGGTTTGAGATGCACATATTAGGGTACCTAGGACACTGTTGGTAAAAAAAAGTTCTTTGCTTAAAAGTGCGATCACACTGAGTCGGTAGACGGTCACCCGCCTACAGCATGCTGCGTCAGACAACAAATGGGCCTCGAACGCAACCGAGTGTTTACCCCCGTCGAACACGAGTAAGCAATCGGTGATCACGTCAACAGTGCCATCCGTCTTTGCACCGCCCGGCAGCCGCCGCGACAGCTGACTCTAATCATCGCCACCACTTACCGCGGGTGCGTCAACCTTCGGCAAGCGGCTGCGTCCCTCTCGCAGGAGTGCATGTTTTCGGCGGCACTCAAGACGAAGCGCCGAATGTTTGTTGCTTCTTTGCGGTCTTTTTATGCCACCTCCTAAACGGCTCAGGCGGTGGCGCTTGAAATTGGCAATTACGCCGAGAGGTGGTGACACTCCCTCGTCGACCCCAAAATGCCATTGTGAGCCTCGCGGGAGTGGCAGTTTATTTGGTCCAAAACTCGCGCCCGAAATCTTTTCTCCTGCTCGCGGCGGACCCACTTTCATTCCGCTTCACTGCTGTCGGCAGCGGTGAGCAAGTGCGGTCGGTATGCCCTTTTAAGCCGCTTATGATGGCAGTAGTTGCTATTGCTCGTTGGTCTGTTTTCTTGTTTTGGCACTCGATTCTCCATGTACGCATCGTGCGCCTCTGAAGCTTCAACTGTATCTCTCTATTTTGACCCCGGACAAACACGTCTTAGTATTAGTCTCTGCTGCATAGAAAGCCCGATCAGGGCAATTCTTTGAATCAAAGATATGACATCGATGGCTCATCACTGACGTTAATAAGTCTGCATGAATTATTTTCGTACACGCGTCGGTTAACATTTCGTTACGTTCTGCCGTACATGCCCATGCTATCTACAAGTCTTTAACTTTGCAGGCTGTAAGTGTGCAGAACGCTTTTACCGCGGTTATCAAACGATGTGACGCACTAGCGGTTGCCAGATCCAGCACTGAATGCGACTTCAATGCTAGTGATATTTTCTGCGTGTTTCTATACGCAACTGTTCATGACGCTATTTGCCTTGTACGACGTTACGGACGCTGCGACGTGCAGCAGATGTGGCGAGGAGAAGGTAAGATAGCAATAAAGAAGAATCACTTAGCTGCCACACTACCTATTCTCGGGTCGTTAACGTACGTAGCTAAAATAATGACTGCACGACGCCTCTGACGCCAATGCATTGGTCTTTGCTATTTGAACGATCGCATCCATTAGAGAAGACTGAATGTTCAATGGTAGGGCAACTGACGCATTGAAATTTTGCATCTCAGAATGACACCGAATGATACGTGCCGCTAACTACCCGAAAAAGGACATCCGGCTGGCACAACAAAAAATTTACGCTTGTAGCTTGTCCGTATTCTCGTCGTAGACAGACGTTAACGTTGTATAAGCATTGGAATATCACCCTGCAGCTTTCCACCCTAGAGTTAAAGCTGAGGATCGGATCCACAGTCAAACCCTCACATGATATTTTCCGTAACCGAAATCAGCACTCGCCCAAGATAGAATCGTTCGAGTCTTCCGCGTGATCCGTCTGTTAATGCTATAATCTGAGTGTCGACTTTCAGAAGCAGTTGCCCTCTACTACGAACAACACGTTCACTTTCGACGACAGCACGAGCTTTATCAGAGCGTCTTTCAAGGTCCCAACCAATTCCACGTTGTAAGTATTTAGCCATAAACAGAGTCGTTAATCTTCAAAGCATCACTATGGGCTGTTTATTGGGCAGTTTAGAATTGTCGGTTATGTGGAAGCCGAATCGCGTGAGTGGTTCATTACGTTCGAGGTGATTACGGGACTAAGTCGATTGCCGTCGACGTTTCCCTACATCGATCCCTCGCTAGCGGATCGGCAGTTTTCACTTTGCGAACATTCCGACAGTGGCGAACTCGCAGTGCAAGAGCTCGAGTACCAACTACACTCGACTTCAGTAACCATTCGAGGGCACAATTCCGAGCGATACGACTTTCCCGAAGCTCTGCTTTTTGGGCAACGCTTCAAAATCCTCCTTCTTGATGCTTCGGAAGACGGAGATGGTACCTGCTTGCTGCCGACGACATTCCGACATACGTCTACAAGTAAGTGTCTTTAGTTGGCCATGAAGTGGGGCAATCCTTCGTTCAGGCAATTTTTCCACGCATCTCGAAGGCAGTGCGTCCACAGAGGCACCGACAGCTGCTCGCAAGGGTAAGTTGCAACGGCGTGTAGGCTGAAACCTGATAGCTCCATTGCAAGTACAGGTTTAGCAGTAGCGTGTTACTCTGGAAAGACGATCACTGAAATACGTCACAAGCTGAGCGGTAACTGACAAAATGATGCGTACTTTTCGGCGTAGATTCAGGCTTATCAGAGCTTAAGTATGCTTTGGGAATCTCTGAGAGGTCCGTAAGAGGTCTGAGCAATATGAAGATAGGAGGCGTTACTATCATTTGCCGACAGCGTAGACTTTCGACTAGCCTCCTGCTAGTTGAAGATGCTTCGGACACTGAAGAGCAACGTGGGTAGCTTAGGTCACAAGGCCTTCACACGTCCATTACACGGTGAGTTGCACAAAAGGTGTGGGCTGCCTACTAAGACCCCTACAGCACGGATGTAGCATTGATAGACGACCCACTCACAACTCAGTTACCTCGTAGAGACTGCAAGGAGAGGTCAAAGCACCGCTACAAACAGAGTGTGATCTGTTGCCTACTTGGTTTGCTTGCTGTTGGCAACTTCATGACGTATTCGTTCTCCACGAATGACCAACAGTTTCAGTGAGCCTGTTCGGCACAGACTTCAACGAATCTCTGCCCAAGCGAACGACCGTCAAAGTTCCGCGGAGGACAACGGGCACCCACATTCCAAGCTCTACGACGAAGCGGTACACGGGTACGAATGTTCGCTTCGCAACGTACAAGATGCAGCGGATACGAAGCACTACGCCTACCGCGTCTGCGGTCGCCTACATCGACATCATCAAGGATCGGGAGACCTACGAGCAGGTGCAGAGATCGAGGTAGGCTCCATCATGTTGCGCACCTTATCAATCTTCAACGCATTGTCAAGCAGGTAGCAGAGTCTTGGAAGCCGTTTATCCTAAAGTCGGCCGTCTTACCATAGAGTTATAGGACGATGGAAGTGAACTCGATTTGGTCCGGCACATTCCTGGCATTTATGGGCGTGCAAGGCATCTTGGTCGGTTCGTTCGTTCTTTTCGGGCTGGCCATGTTCGTTCTACTGCAGTGCCGACCCAAGAACAAAGAGAAGCATATACAGATCGAGGTCTGACGGCGAAAACACTGAATTCCGCTCACTTATTTGTTACATATCAGCCAGTGTTTACCTTTGGCTAAAGAATTAAAAGAGAATAATATTTTACGATGGAGTAAGTCGACGTTCAAAAAGATCGCGTCGTGCGACACAAGCAAGGGTTGAATACTACTGCCTAAGCCTGGAGAATAGTCCTAAACCCGATCGATGTTCCTCAGCCCCTTTCCTAAGCCTGATTAGGGTGCCGGCACCTACGGCGCCATGTAATCCAAGTCTAAGCCTAATCCTAATCCCGATGTAGCTAGTGGGTTTCACGGCTTTACCATGAGTAACAGACTAAGCGTTGTAGATAACAGGACTGAACCGATTAGGTTGCCGGCACCTACGGCGCCGCGTAATCCATGTCTAAACCTCAGCCTAATCCCGGTGTAGCTAGTGGGTTTCACGGCTTTACCATGATCCTAATGTAGTTAGTGGGTTTCACGGTTTTAGCATGAGTAACATACTACGCATTGTAGGTAACATGACTGAGCTAATTAGGTTGGCGGCATCTACGACGCCGCGCAATCCCCTTTGAAGCCCAGTTTTACTGATCTTCTGCCTTTCTTGCTCTGATCTCTGATAAGCAAGTCATGGCACGCATTCCTGCGTCGTCCGCGAATCATCGTGATTTTTTCCGCGAATCGTCGTATTACCGTACTGATTTGTGGGCTATGCTCAGTTTTGGGTGTATGTTAGCACACCAGCCTGTCATGCATGCACAGTTCATTTGTCGCACCTAGAGTGCATGTTAAGTCTTTCTGTGGAATCATAAAATGCATGCTTACCCAACAACTCGTGCTTTGCATGATGCTATGCAACGTGAACACCAGTACAGCCAGGTATTAGGAAAACCTTGGCGTAGCCCTTGAACCTTGAAACGGGTTTCAATGCTCCATCGTTGATCTGTTAAAGTCCCCGTACGCTTGCTAATGGCCACTGTTGGCGTCGAGCTTGTTCTTGATTGCGTAAAGGGTGAATCATGGCTTTCGATCGTTCGCAGACGCAGAGGCACCGATTGTTGTGCTCTGTTTGACGCTACTGTTTGTTCAAGGCACATTCCCTCGAGGTTGTTCACGGTTGTTGATTTCTTATTTCACACTGCTTCCGCTAACACATGCCATGCACATAGAGGTTCTCGCAGTTTTCTGCACCTTGTTGTTTACTGATTCGGTAGCTAGAGCCTGCTTTCGATCCTACCGTACGGATCACTACCGAGACGAGATTCAGCCTGTTCATGGCCATCACCACGGTTCGTACGGGTAAGCGTGAAACGTGGTCTCTAGGTGCGCACGTCAAGTCCATACTACCTCCTCTAAATCATCTGGATTTGCTTGGACACACAACTTTAGAAGACTTAGACTACTTCGTTTTTTTAGCTTGCTGGACTCGTTAGCGGCCAATAGACACGTCGCTAAAAAAGTGGGTTATGCGTACAGGTGCATAACATCACTTTCTTGCACACGGAGATGGTGAAACAAAATGTCACTTTGTGTGTTGTCGAAAGCAGGATACGAGAAAACGGCATCGCAAACGCTGTTCGCATGTTCTACACATCAGCGCATGAATTTTGCTCCTTTTACGTAGTGCTCATTGAAAACAGCCCGAAGCCATCCAGTAGGCCCGCTTCTTAGTCCGTTTTGCTGTCCTCAGAACAGTTCACCGACTACTTTGCACCGTTTAGCCGTCGAGAGTACAATCAACACTATGACAACCGACGTAACGAAGACTTTGAGTACCATAGAAAGATTGCCGATATGATCGCGTACGGAAAGGGACACTATCGTGGCACTCAAGAGGGCTATGTGGCGCACCACAACCAAATGACCTTCGACGACCCGCCGGACTACCACGGATATCCTAGTCGAATTCATCGCCGCTCAGCTAAATTTCGAAAGCTTCAATAAACTCCATCTTGCTGCCAGTCTTGCCATGCTGGCTTGAAGCGTCTCAAGCCGTTGCAATTTGTTGAATAACTGAAATACTGCAGCCCTTCTTGCCCTCGTGGCTAGTGCTTACTATAAGGCCTATGTTTTTTAACACTACAGGCCCACGGAATGACTGAAAACTGTTTCCGCTTAGTCGATGAAGCCGACCCTCCGAGTTCATACGAAATGCTCAAAGAAGTACCCTTGCGAGCAGCGAGACCCTAGACGGAACTGAATCACTCTATGATTTAGCTAATAATCCACTTGAAAGCATGCCCGCGTGTGTTCCGGATGCGATGAATTTAACGCATGTGTACCTTTGTGGCATGCTTATTCTAGGACACTTAGGCGTCGACCTTCGACGAATGTTACTCGATCAGAGCGGACGTACCTGCTCGTATGCGATGTGCTGTTCGCAGTCAGTCACATTGCAGGCAAACGTTTTTCGCTCATTATCACTGAATGTACATGAACGAATCAGATTTGCGTAATTATGTATTTCTAGGATAGGCGGGTGCTATGGGACGTGCCAGAGGAAGTTTCGAACAGGTTAGCGTGCTTAGTTCCTTAGTGCATCATGCGTACTAGCATGCTACGACAAAAATAATTCGCGCACAGGAACACATTACAAAATTCGTATGAGAAATGATTTTGCTTCCGCACGAAATAGACGGTTAGTGAGCCGAGTAAAGCGTCTTTCAGGTTGTTCGGTTACGACGTAATTTGGCCGTTTTTGGGGGTCGCCCGCTCTCGTGCGTCATAGAGGCACTCATACTAGGGCTAGCAACAAGCGCTTGGTGTCGATAGCTTGCACACTGGGTGCGCTGCCCAAGGCGCTGCATTGCGGCGCTGCAGCATGTTGCAGCGCCGCGGCAGCGCTGCGAAAATGTGGATTTTTCGGATTTTGGCGAAAATTTTCGGAGGACTGAACGCGAACAAAAAAATTTCAAGGGCCTTAATTGAAAATCGGCTCTGATAGATTTGAGGGCAATCCTCTTGGGCACACAATAGGCGATCGATCGTGTGAATCGGTTGTGAACTCACGGACTACATAGCTTGAGAGCGCGGCCACCCAAGGTTGATGTATGGCCGGGGGATAGACGGTTACGGTGTGTTAGCTATCGCAACGTGTCGAAATTCTTAGAGAACATTATGTGTGCATGCTATATTTCGTATTTACCAAAAACGAAGGAATTCGGTGACAAAAATTTTTTTCGAGAATTTTTGCTGGGAACTACAGGGGGACCCTTAGGGTCAAAAATTCGAAATCGGTATAAGAATACGAAATGCTCAGTAATGACATCCATATTGCCAGGTGATGCCCGCAAACGGAAAACGTGGACAGTGGACACATGCCCAGTGGACATTTTGTCCACTATAGCAAAAAAACCACCCAATTCCTTCATTTAAACTATCATCCACGTGCTAATAAGGGTGATATCGACTAGGCTTTTTAGTCGTATCCGAGTTGGCACCAAGTTACAACCCGTATCCGGGCCGGCGAAGATCCGAGCCCGTATCCGGGCCGTCACTAAACAAGAGCCCATAACCGTGGAGGCATTAAATGCGACGCCACACTCGAGCCGTCATCGAACCGGAGCCCATATCCGAGCTGGCAAGAAATCCGAGTCCTTATCCGAGTCGGCATCAAACCCGAGCCCGTAACCGAGAAGGCGTTAAATACGAGGCCGAACTCGAGCCGTCATCGAACCCGAACCCATATCCGAGCCGACAACAAATCCGAGCCAGTGTTCGAGCCGGTACCAAAACCGAGCTCGTATGGGGCCGACACCAAATCAGAGCCCTTATCCGGGACGATACCAAATCCGCGCCCATATCCAGGCCGACGCCAAATCTGAGCCCGTATCAGAGCCGTGTTGATCTTTACCTTGAAGCCCTTTTTTGAACATAAAGCTGCCAAAGTGACAGACCTGCCAAATGTGTCAATGTTGAATCCGAGCTTGTGTCCGAGCAGGCACCAGACCCTACCTTAGTCCGAGTCAGTCCCAAATTCGAGCTCGTCACCATGCCGGCACCAAACCCGAGCCAGTAACCGAGGGCCGGTACCAAAACCGATTCTTCCCGAGCCGCAATAATATCGAGCCCATATCCGAGCCGGCACCAAGTGAAAGCAGGACCCGAGCTGGCGACATCCGAGCCCGTATCCGAGACGACGCCAAATCGTAGAACGTATCCGAGCCGCACCAATTCCGATTTTGTAAAAGGACCGGCACCAAATGGAAGGACGAATCCGGCCCGACACCAAATCAGAGCCCGTGTATGAGCTGGCACCAAGTCCGAGCATGCATTCGAGCCGGCACCAAATCCATGTGTTAATTTGATAGTATGCGTTTGTATAGTAGACATGCGTCCACAGTAATCGTCCACTACTAAATGTATAAAAGTCGCCTGGAATCAGTCCTGCAGGCGTAGCCTGCACCGCATCCCAAAGACCTATTATGTCAAACAACTGAGCAGCCTCCCGACTGTTCTCCCACGAGCATGCTGTGCACAACAGGCGTCCGCAGGACGCCTGGTTAGTGAGCCGAGTAAAGCGTCTTTCAGGTTGTTCGGTTACGACGTAACTCTCGCCTTACAAGGCCGAGTGGGCATTGTCAGATGACAGAAGTAAGTGTTCCAATAAACCTTGCGCAGCGACTTGCTAAGCGTAACGAGCATGATGTCATGCATTCAGGGTTTTTTAACTCTTACCAGGTTAAGAACAGGCACACCGGACCGCTAAGACTGAACAAGTCGTGCAAAAGAGCCCCGCCAACTAGGGTAAACCGCATGACGGCGGCATCGTATGGATAAATGACCATTAAGCTGCTGCAAACAGAAAGCGCGAGTTGGCAAACCAGCTGTACTATGGCGTAGACTAAAAAGTGCCACTTTGTAGCACGGTCCGCTGATAAAAGCGAAACTAACCGAGAAGCTTTACGTCTTCGGTGTGTTTTCTCTTCAACGTCATACTGAGCTTTCGGTAGGCAAAAATAGCTCGCATTTCGAAGATAAAGCACATGATCGACGTTACCCAGTTGCTAACGTTATAGACGGCTCCTTGCAGCTATAAAGCGAAGCAGTTACGTTGGTAACCAACAAGAAAATGACGTCTTCACCTTTGAGAATCGAAGACCTTCCTCCATCCGACCGTAGTAGTCGGGTAGGGTGCCTGTTAAACAACTTTCCAGAATCGGCAGTGCGGCAGCAGGCAAGGGCGCCACAAAGCACACGGTCAAAACCCATCTAAGGAATCTGCACCTACGCCAGTATTGCACCTTTGCACAAGGAATGTGTATCTACAAGGTGGTCGGGTTGGAAACCATAACAGTTTTGGAAACCTACGTTTTCACCCTTTGTCGCGTCTGTTATCGTTACGTATCGATTAAAGGCGATGGCGGTGTGTAGGAGGAACTGCAGATATATGTAATAAGTCATTAACGCGCGTAGAACGCTCGGCCGAACATATGTGAACATGTCCATCATGACGACATTGCGCATGAGACGGAAGACAAGCGTACCCTGCAAAGCGTTGGATAGCCGCATCAGCTATTCTCTCCTACACAAGCGTATTCGACGATGTCCGAGACAGACTGGAGAGCGAATGTGACGAAGAAGGACGTCAAAAAGACGACGTTTCCTAGCCTCATTTGGTGAAGGATGCATACGAGGACTGTTAGAGCGAACCCAACGAAGACTAGTTCCACCGCAAGCTGAACGCATTCGGTTGTCACAAGCGTCATCAGAGTGCTCGAATGGTGTTGTAGTAGTCTAGACACTGAGTGACCGTCGGCCGTAAGCCGTTACCAAAACGGAAGGGATATCAGTTTCGTGCATTCTATGATCTCATTGTCACCGTTCTTAGCACTGCACTCTATTTCCAGGATCTCGTTGGTTTCCGGATTTTAAGCAGGCGTCTGTCACGCTAGGGTCGACGGAAGGTCGTCTCGAGAGAGAACAAAGTTGTAGGCTATCTTGTTTCCAGGCTTATTGCAGAGAGGAGAGAATTGTATGAGATTTCGTCAAAAACTGTGTAAAACGGAGCAAGTCGTGCACTCATACAGTACAAAAGGCTGTTAGTTCCTCGTTTTACGTGCACAGTACAAAAATAGGAGTGGATGACAATCATAGTACAACTGTCGAAGACGCCTGGTAAATTTGCGGATGTGTTTTGAGCGTAGCTCAAGCGTTACGAAACCTGACTTTCATTGTTCGAGACGCTTCGATCCGGTGCCATAATGAGCTCATGCATGCTGATCATGCAAAAGTCCAAACCCCAGCAATTACAAGAACAGACTTCAAACTCAGGTGGCCGTCTTGGACGGTAGCATAAGATGTGTCCCGCATGCCCCGAGAGCCTATTGGTTTATCGACTACACAAGAGCGTCTATCAGATACCTCAGGTCTACTCAAGCACACGTCTCAGCTTAGCATGCAGAAAGCACCGTGAATTTGATTCTAGCCCTATGCGAGATGATAGTGAAAGCTCACTAAATCTACTTTATTGGGTTAACTCGTCACTAAGGGGTTGTAACCCACAAACGTCAGCGGGGCATTATTGCGCCGGAGCAGCGGTAGTCGTCTTGTGGTGGTGGCGCTTGCCATGCTTTCCGTGACGCGGGCGTCCGCTCGGTCGGGGACGCTTGGAGCTAGCACTCACTTTCTTCTCCTCGGGTGCCTGACGCTTCTGGACCGCCACCGGGCCTTCGGTCGTACTGTGGTGGCGATGGCGGCGACCGTGCTTTCCATGAGGGCGACCGCTAGGACGGGGACGCTTGGAGGAGGCTCTAGGCTCTTCCTCAGCGTCTACTTCACGCTTAGCCACCTCCACGGGGGCTTCGGTAGTAGAGCTGCGGTGGTGGTGCTTGCCGTGCTTGCCATGGTGCGGGCGCCGGCTGGGATGAGACTTGCCGGAAACAGCGCTTGGCTCTTCTTCGACTGGGGCTTCACGCTTTGCCAACTCAAGAAAGCATGTCAACTCTCTCTGTCCATTTCGCTAAGTCGGCTCCGACAATGTATCAAGACAAACCCGATACAAACAGACAGTACAGGTATCATGAACTTACCTCAACTTCTGCAGCCGCCGTGGTGCTGGTGCTGTGCGGGTGATGATGGCGATGGCCGTGCTTGGCACCATGCTTCGGCTTTCCCGTTGTCTCAGCCAAAGCGATGACCACGAAACCTACAGCCAGCAGAACGAGAACCTTATTCATAGCTCGGGAACAGGTGTTGTATGGACGAATTGGAGGAAGCGAGTCGAATGATAAGTTGTTCATTCATACCTGGCGTTTTATACAGAGTGACAGTCTCCCCGAACTATACCAAACAATGCGTACATCTATGTAGACAGCTGTCATGCATGGCGCCTTGTGTAGTTGCTGATCTTTGCGGACATTTCCCACGCCGGCCTTTAGCAATTTCGCGGTGTTTTTGTTGGATGTGTGCGACCTACAGGCCTCAAGTCTGTCGTCAAACTGTTTGTTCAGGCGCTCTTAATAGCCCTCAGGGTCGCTGACGACATGTGGATAATGTATTAGCCTATGACACTGACAAGATCAGGCACACTTCCGAAGATCGGGCGAAACACGGATTCACAGCATTATTGCGAGCTAGATGATTTTTTGAAAGTAGGTACATGAAACTAACTGTTGCATAGACAAGAGCCATGGTTCAGTTTCTGGTCGAACATCGTGCGATTCTAAAAGGTACTTCAAATGCGAGCACTCACTGTAGTGTTTCGCTTTCACTTTGCGGATGAATGCGCAACCACACTTGAGCTATTTACGGTTATCCCGACTTTGCGCAATTAACTTGACTGAATGATGCCATGAACGAGACTATATGCCGAGCGAAAACGTCACTCGACCTCGTTGACCAACTGAGTGCATGAAGTCCAAATAGCGAAGACTCTTGATACGGACAAGTTGACCTGGTTCGACGCCAATAAATAGACGCAACTATGTGACGATTAGTCGAGATCTGGCGTTACTGAACTGCAAAAAGCAGCTCCGTGGTTAGGGTCACAGTGTTTACCTAATATCTCAATGCTCAGTTTACCCTTTACTTTGCCGTGTCTTACTCGATCTCGTACGTATTTTGTCTTTTACTGTTAAAACGTAGGTACAGGTTCTGAATTGGACCGCAAACTCTTAGAAGGAGGTTCCAAAAAGTGTATCATTGTAAAGCCTTCGTAAAACTTTCCGGAGTGCCATGCTAACGATGATTACGAGGTCCTGAGCGATTTCGCACGCTTTTATTACCGGAAACAGAGTTAATAACCGAACCGAGTTCCACCTTTGTGCTCACGGCATCCTTGTAATTGCACCGCACGCTTTACGGGCTTCCACTTCCGTTCAAGGTCACCTCTTCCCTCTATTTAAGCGATCATTTTCCCTGAACGAGTGACTCTTTCCGAAAAGGCTCACTTTCGGGCTTCCACTAGTGAATACGCTTACATTACTCAAAAATGTTTTAGAAAGACATAGTCCTCGACATGGCGTCCGTAAAGTGCCTAGCGGTCTTTGCGATTATCGTCGTCCTGGTCCACGAGGCCACCGCATGCGGTTTTGGCGGTGGTGGCGGCGGCGGAGGTGGATGCGGCGGCGGATGTGGCGGTGGTTGTGGTCGAAAGAAGCGAGAGGTAAGCAGAGTTAGCCGCATACCGCATTTTCCTTGATTAGTTCAACCTGCCTTTTCCCCTGTAATCGGCTCCCGCTCACACCATATTCGCAGCTGGCCTGGCAGTATGTCGTCGACTTCCAATCGAATACTATGCTTGAAGAGACAACGATGGAGAAAGAACTCGAAAATATAGAGCGAGTCAACGGCTAGCATTTCGACACTATTACTTTGCGGCCTAAGCATCTACTGGAAAGTTACACTACCCGTACCTTACCAAGCATCATGCGCGGGGGATTTAGATCATTGCAGCAAAATACCGTCTCAATGAAGTACTAGTACTTTAGCAGGATGTGCTGACGGTTTCACAACTTTTCATCCAGCTTTCTACATTTAGGTCTTGAGCCCGCAGGTACGCACCGAGCAAGATTCGCTGTGCCCTCAGTCCGAATGGAAGTCGTTAATCGAACAGGTACGCTTTCTTCGATTGCCGAAAACCGAATTTCCGGTATTAAAATTGACCATTTTCTGAAAGTCATTGAGTCGTAGAGGCAGACTATGTGGCTCCCCTGTTCAAGGCTCTAAGGCAGCCTTGATTCTAGAATATCGACGCGGACGTCGAGGCCACAAAGTTCTCTATTCAACGCGCCTTCTTCGAGCACTACGAGTCGAAGTTCTTCGTCACTTGCGACGACGGCTACAGGCAGCAGTCGCCAAAGTTCGTCTCCAATGGCGAAGGATTCTGCGTGCATGAAAACAAGAAAATTCAGTGTACGGTAGTCGCGCTCATCGGCTAGTCGTATCGACCGCCAAAGTAGAGTTAGAACAAAAGGGACAGTATCACGTCCGCGTACTTAGCCAGAATAAACATGTCTCTAAGGCAGTCGAGGTATTGTGGTGCATAAGCATCAGGGTTCGCTAACTGCCCGCCGGTCTGCACACGGAATAATTTCCGCTTTCTCCGTCCCAGTAAGTCCTGCTTGATAGGTTCCAACAGAAGAAGAGTTGTTTCCCACTAAGCGACGTCAACTGAGCAGGAGAATACCTGAACGTTCGGCCTTAACCTGCGCCGACATCCAGTGAAATTGAGCAGAGTGAAACTAGCTTTAGTCATCGACTCCACGCCAGGGATGGGACCGAACATCGGATTCGGATTCGGTCGAAAAACCGAATTTTTCCGAAGTTTGCACTAGATAAAATGGCCCGGCGCCTCAAAGGCGGAAATTTTCACCGTTTTTGGTAAAAATTTAATCAAATTTTGGCGGAATCACCTAAGGCGCGCCATAAGTTCGACGTTTTCATCTGATCTTTCGCTCGTGGAAGACTTCTCGCCCACCTAGCCAAAATTTTGTCAAAACTGTGTAGTACCGGTCAGAAATGGATGAATGAGAACCTTCGGATTCGGATTCGGAAATTCGGTACATTTTCCCAAGTTCGGATTCGGATGCGTCGGTTTTATTTTTGACCTTCGTATTCGGTTTCGGTTTTAATTTCATAAGCGCCCATCTCTGCTCCACGCCATGTCGTGTTTTACGAAAAAAACGCCATTGTTGCTTGATTGACTGTCATGAGAGCATGAGTACTCACGACGCTGTAGCTACTTGACTACAGTGTCGTTCGTAGTCTTTCCGAAATGTTTTGTTCTCTGATTTTCCCATCATACAGGTAATTCTCAACGTACCTTGGGTTTCATATGAAATCTTTGAACTGTTGTCCTGCAAGAACATTTTCATCCGATACTCTCAAGCGCTGGTTAGTAAATCCTTCTGGAGCATAGTATGGGATCGTTTTCCAAGCGCTCTCCGAATAGTGTTTCTGGAACATTTGCCTCAGCGTGAGGGTTGCTTACCGTCCGCTGAATTCTGAAACGATCATGTGACAGTGTTCGGTTTTGGGCCTATAAATGCGTGTCATTTCAAGCTTCGTTATTTGAGCACTCCCCGTCTACGGCATCAACCGGTTCGCCCAGTTTAGGCCTAAGCCAACGTACCCCGCTTACCCCGTAACCTTTACCCATAAATGAAGCGACGTTCTGACCCACATCTGGCTGCGGTTCTTTGACGTGACGGCTTCAATCGGGTCTATCGACGTTGCAAAGCCAGTTCACTCGTGCTTGCACANCCCCCTCCCCACTCGCCGGGCCTTTGGCCCGCCGCGAACTGCATCCTGTTACATCACGTGCGACCCCCTTGCGACCCCCCCCCCCAGTGACACCAAGAAAGCAACCATGCGACCCCTCTTGCTGATTCCTAGGACCGCCACTGGTAATAAGGATTAGCGTTCCACTGGAGCATTTGGCACTTACACATATTGCACATATTGGCACTAAACTTTGAAAAACACGCTTACTGCCAACCAGATGCCTATGTTGGAACTTGCACTTCACCTTAAACTACGCGACCAATAGTTACAAGCTTCTCCTTATACACTAAAGGGCTCGTTTATCTCAGTAAAAATTCAAATCCCCGTTACCCGCTCGAGTATGGTACCATTCGACAGCCCATAAAAGTTGACAAACCTCAAGTTCCTAGTTGATATGGACTTGTGCCGAAAAAGTTATGGCCCGTCAAACTTATGCTTCAATGCTATAAGGAGCCCGCGATGGCATGCTCTATAGCGGGCAAGAAGGGGAAAAGGCATCACATCGGACCCTAGGGGGTTATCGTTCGTGGATAATCCGAAAATAATTAAAGTACGCCACACAAAGTTTGGAACGCTAGGTGCATGTGGTGGCGCTATGACTAATGCGGTAGGACTACGATACGTGCAGCAACGATACGATGCATGAGGTTAACATGCATGCAAATGCAACATGAATGCGATACCGCTATGGCACGTGCCCAGCCGCTAGTATTTGAAAGGCACAACGAGCGAAAGACCCAGATAGTACTTCTTGAGCTGCTCATAGCAGAACGATGACTTTGGCTATCCGACACAGGCTATCAAATGTCGCGACTTTCCTACTCTCAGCCAGCTCGTTTCGTCCGGATGCTACGTTTCATACAGTTTGAAGCGGACAAGGCCAGTGTCATATTGAAGAGGGGATGGCCAGTGGAACAAGTTTTCACGTAAATTTTCCACTCTCCACAGCCACAATGAAGAGCCAAGTATACTCGTTCCAATCAGCCGGACACATCCTGTGACATAGAGGTTATGGTTGATCGGAGCAACTAGCTATTTTGCTTCATACTTTCGTGTTACCGTACCGCTGTGCGTAGTTTTGTTTCCCGATCTGTAACGGTGGGAGAGTAAATGAAGTTTATTTTGGACGCAGTGCTTATGAAGAAAAATGCGAAGACATTGAAATGCAGCAATTAGGAGGACACAAGCTTAACAGCCATCGCAACCGCAGTCAATCCTTTCTGTAGTTGATCTCGTTTAGAGCGCCGAGGAACTTTTCCTTCGCGTGGTCCTTGGCCGCATTGTCCATCCGAGCGAACCTGTTCCGAAGCATGCGGAAGAAGAGCTCGTCATCGTCTGCGTCGACGTCCCCTCCTTCAAGCGGCTTGATGTTCTCTTCAAGACGAGGCTTCTTTGAAGTGCCAGGAGACTCGCTGAAAGTTGAAGCCGACAAATATGCGCCGAGTAAAATTGAAAGCTTTGACTGCGATACTTTGGAAGCGGAAATTACGGTTCCCGAATAATTTTACCCGTGCCGCGTCCAAAAATAGTCAGTCATAGGCTGTATGGAATACTTACATGTTTGCCTTGGGCTCCTCGACTGCTCGCTTGAGCTTCGCAACAGCGGCCTCAAGATGTGCGCCGGGCTTGACAGCGGTGTTCGTGTTGACGCGCGTCGAACGCCTTGATTCTGTCGCCGCACTGCCTGCCACTTCATCAGTGCTACTGTCGATGACTGCCGACGCGTCGGCATGTAGGCTACAAGAAATCGTCAGACGTCGTTCTAACAACACACCAAAGATAGGGATAACTTACGCTGCTTCCTCTTCTCGCATTATCGGCTCCATGAACTTCATCGGCTCGTAGAACGCCCAATTTCCAGGCTGACCCGCCCTGAACTTCTTCTTAAACACACCGCGCAGTGCCTTCCAAGTGCGACGGGCATCGGCTTCTAAAATCCGCTAGACAGTAGATGGACGACGGAGTTTGTCAATACTGATCTAAGCTCGAAACGAACATCGAGCTGTGACCCGGACAGATTAAACGCCCAGTGACTCCTCTCCCCTCGAAGACCGTGCCAAGTACCTACCAGAAATGCCGATCTCCGTACTGACTTCCGCCCACTTAACGGCGCGCGCCTGCGTCGAAGTCGTGCTCCTGTCAGGTCTCAGCAGCTCTGGGCGACGACTCACTGCCTCGATCAGACGGAGTTCCTGGCTGACGCTCATGACAGACGCTGAGTAGTTGAAAGAAATTTAGGTGCTCAGCAAATGAGTCTGCGTACAAGTAAAGATAACGGCTTAAATAGACTCCGATGCTCAATAAGCTTAGCATGGAATGCTGTTTGAAACACTCAAAATTTGCCCCGACGGGTTTGCTGGGAAATCAGAGCTGTAGAATTCAGCGAAACACTAGCGATCGCAGGTCGAAAGGAGTCCCTTTGGTCTGTTCAGGAAACGCGATCTTTTACGATCGCGTCTAAAACTTCCTTTAGTTGTCGCTGACGTTCACATGTTCAAGCTTCGACCTGCGATAGAAGTTCACAGAGTGCGTCCGCCGAGAGAAACTGTGTTACCGGTTCTCCGGCCCTTTTACGCGAGAAGGCCTTTCCCAACCACGAAGCGCTGATATCCGGATGCATTCGCTACCCATCAGGCACGCATACTGCTTAGCTTGCGCAATTGCATACCGTTAAACGTAATCATGCTTAGCAGCAGGGTTCTCCCATTTCCATTTCCGGAAATGGAAATGGAAATGGCGGCAAATGACGCTAGTGGGAAATGGAAATGGAAATGGCCAGAAATTTGGCCTGTGGGAAATGGAAATGAATGGAAATGGTAAGAAAAAAATGTCATTCATTTCCACATTTTTCTTTACCAAAGGGTCCCCCCCCCCTTATGTCCTATCTGACACCCGACCGCCAGGTGGCCGTAATCCCACAAGCGTACAGAAGTTGTCATTGTGGGCCGTACACTAAAACGGTCCACATTGCAGACGGTGTATCCGGAATACTTCTTTCTAGGTTCGGTATATCATTTGACTTGCACGTCCACTTAGCAAGGCCCCGTGCAGGGCTGTGCTGTCCCGGTCCCGGACTCCGGGGGTGTGGGTCCCGGCCCCGGTCATCGCCCCCGTCCGGGCCGGCCCTATTCGACTCCCAGGCTAAGGTCAACCTCAGGGATGGGGGAATCCTGAAAATCAAACCGAGACCGAGACCGAGAGTACAAAATCTACTGGTTATCCAGTCCTTAAATAGACCCGCCGCAGGCGACACCAGCGAAATTTTGATGCAAAAATTGCCATATCTTGGTGAACTTTTCGCTGAGCGGCGCCTAGCGGCGACATCTCTAAGTCTCGGTTTAGTCTCGTTTTATCGACCGGGACCGAGACCGAGACCAAAAAAAGGTCCGAGACTCTCGGTTTTCCGAGACCGAGACCTGGTCTCGGTCGCATTCCTAGTCAACCTGGCCCGCCTCAGGCAAAACCAACGAAGTCTTAGTCAAAAATTACATATACAAAGTGATTTAGTTGGTCCGGCCTGGCGGCGGGCCGTTTTTATCTAATGTATAGTTTAAGGTAACATCCTCTCTGACTCGTCTCTCCCCAGGGACATTCGCGTTACGCTGGCCGAAACTCCGTGTCCGCAAAGTTCCGGTCCCAGTCCGGGAGCTAAAAAATTCCCGCCCAAACCATGTCCCGTGTAGCAAATTTTACCCTGGAAATGAATGGCTTGGAAATGGAAATGGAAATGGCGGCAAATTCGGCTAGTGGGAAATGGAAATGGAAATGGCAGGGATTTTGGAAATGGAAATGGGAATGGAAACGGCGAAAAAAGATGGAAATGGGAGAACCCTGCTTAGCAGGTGCGGCTTCGTGATTTATTATTAACTACCCAGCAAAAACACACCTGACAGGAATCGGCGCATCGCATCTGAAGGCATGTGATAACACGAAGTCAGCATATTTGACTTAGTTCACAGATTAGCTTACTAAGCCTGCGCTTCAGCATAGTATGACATATCTAAGCCTAAGCCTGGGCATAATGGACATATCCCCCGGGACAGTTTACTAAACCGGTGGAACAGAACAGTAGGGAATTCATAACCCTATGCTCAGTTCCTTTCACCAGCAGTACGCGAAGCCGGAGCAACGGAAGGATCTGCCGGTTTCGAAGAACTGAAGCAAGCTGTACTGAATAAAGTAATCATTATAATTATAACCATCACAGCAACACTGAAGCGCCGGGGGTCGGGAAGCACGAGAGTGCTAGCTCCAAGGAACCGCTACCCCATCGTTTTTTTCTGAGAAAGGCATTTTTCTCAATTTTCTGGATGATTGCTAAGTGCAAAGACCATTACCGGGCACTTAGCTTCGAGCCATTCGGTTCCGTGCAGATTATAGAAGTACGGGTTATGTGGCAAACCTAGTACGTTCCTATACGACAACAAGACTTAGTGGAAGTTGGTTGCAGTGAACCGCATCACCTTTACTTTAAAGGAGCTAAAACGCTGTATAGACAGGAAAAGAACGAATAAAACAGATCATTTCTGTGCAGATTTGCTCGCCTTGGCTTGAGCGGCGTCCTCTTGCGGTTGCTGCAGGCGCGCGGCACAAGCTTGCAGCACTTCAGGGACTTCATGACCGCAACTCTCCAGCGACTGAAGGGAAAGCCGTACCGTGACCGTTAATTTCGTAAACTGATAATAAAATGTTGCCTCAATCGTTTACGCTAGCGTTGCAAACCGATCCAACTTCGATCCGATCCCCATCTAGATAGGATCGAGGATTGGGTGAGGGTGTTCACATCGGAAAGATCGTGGGGCCGATCCCGATCTTTTGCACAAAATGAACAAAATCTACTCGAAAAGCACATAAGCAGCTTTGCCTTTTTTGCGGTCTCGGTCTTGCAGCGATCTGTTTGAGCAGAATAAGTGCATGCAAAGCTGAAATGCTTGTTTTCCTCAGACGTTACCTAGCTGGTTTCAATTACCAATATTGACAGACAGTGAATTTACGTTTCACTGTTGAATAAAATTAACTGTTGAAATTAAGCATATTTGATCGAGATCGGTGTCGAACTACTTCCCGACCCGATCCCGATCAAGGCAAGATCGGACCGAGGATCGGATCGAGGATACTTAGATCGGGTCGGGGATCGATAGGGCTTGGGTTTTGCAAACAACAGTTTACGCTTTTACTTTTGTCAAAGTCGTCATTTTCGCTTTGTTCTTTCACACGAACCTTGATGAGATCCGGCGTCAGGAGCAGGTCGTCCGGGTTGGTCGGGTTGAACAGCGAGGTGGCGATGCCGACATTCCCGGCGCGCCCGGTTCGCCCGATGCGGTGGACGTACGTGTCGATGTCCTTCGGCAGGTCGAAGTTGATCACGTGCATGATGTCGGCGAAGTTGAGCCCACGCGCGACGACGTTCGTCGCCACCATGACGTTCACGGCGCCGCTGTGGAAGGCCTTCTGCGCGTTCGCGCGCTGCCACTGGTTGCGATTGCTAAACGGAAAAGTGCAGCTTTTTACAAAGCGATGGGTAGTGAAGCTAATCGATGTTGGCCAGCGAAGTCTGTTTAAAACATGAGTCCTTTAGGAGAGAATTATGTCTCTTCCATCCGCAAGCTTACCCATTTGAGCTGATGGCTTTGATGCCCCATAGGGACAAGTATAGGGCCACACGATCGGTAGTACGCCGCTTGTCGCAGAAGACGACAGTCCGCGGCACCTCGTAGTTCGCTAAAACCGTATACAAGTCCATTAACAATAGCAAGTGGCAACTCGTACTCTCTCCATTTGCATCGATCCACGAGCGCTTCGCTTCTTGAATCAGCATGTCGCGCACGATGCGGGCCTTCTCTGTCTGCCGCGCAACGATGAAACGCTGCTGAATGGTCTCCGCGACGTGGTCGTCGAAGTCGATCTTCACGATGAAGTAGTCCGGATTGAGCAGCTGAGCCGCCTGCTCTGACGCCTCGGCGCTGATAGTTGCGCTCAGGAAGATCGTTCGGTAGTTCGGAGCCTAAGTCCTTAGTGGTCGAATAAATAGGAAAACTGACTTGGTTAGTATGCGATGGAGGGCCCATATTTCACTATGAGTAGTGCGTTTAAGAGGATTAGGCATGTTTTGAGTTCGAATACGACGAGAAATACAAGCGCACGTACAGCGTATTTCTCCCTGATGGTCAGCAGATCCGCGTGGAATCGATCCTGGAACAGACGGTCGCCTTCGTCGAGAACCAGGTAAGCCAGTCGGTCCAGCGTCATCTAAACCCGGATTTGTGCTTCCACGAACCACTTAGGTTTCTTCGGGACTAGCCTCTCGAGTGTGCTAACGCGCACGCAGCTAGCCAGGTTTTACAGGATCTTTCCGGACACAGGCAAGTGCTTAGTCCGTTTTCTGGCTTAAAGCCTGAATTTTGAATGCATGTATGCCGACGCTCCAGCACGTTGTCTAGGTATGCACTGCACCCGCTTCGTTTGAAATGTGTGCGTGTTGTACCCAACGGTTCGTGCTTCGCATGAAACTACATGTGGAGTTCTCGCATGACGCATGATGTACGTAATTTATGTCATATGCATGGCTGCATGCCTGGCATGCTGGTAAAATATGAAGCATGAACCTTAATTGATGAAAAAATAACTCCCTAACTACGTATCAAAACGAGTTTCATTTTAGTTTATGCATACTGCATTCTTCTGCATGCGGAATTACAACGTAAGCAAAACGGCACGCACGCGTGTCTATACGTGATGCAAACACTTTCCCAGAAACTATATCACGCCTGGGCCAGACCAAATGGCCTAAATTTTAGCTTCTACAGACTGGATGCCTCTCCATGCGGAACCGCTCGGTAGGCATGGCTGCACGCTCGCGTGCTCATAGCATAGCATACGTTATGCACGCATACTGCGTGGGCTTTCCTAGAAATGGCATCCTTGTTACGTGTGAAACGTTTTAGGGAACATCTTACTTATTCTTACGTATGCGATACCGCTTAGTACGCATGCATGCTTCTGCATGCGGTACCGCTTGGTACGCGTGCATGACCAAGCTTGGAGTTTCTTGGAAATGAGGGACTGTGTTGCCGGTCGAAAAGTTCAATGAAACATTTATCGTTTTCAGCTATCCGATAAGCCCTCTCCAACAGGGCTACAACTTTTTGGAATACGAAACTTTTGGTGCACCTCACCAGCGCTTTAGTTTAAAGTGAGTGCATGCGATCCGCTTGAAGATGTGAGGCAACTTACAAGTCTATCGCCGAGAAAATGCACCAGTCGTCCTGCCGTGGTGACCATGATGTCGCATCCCTCGTTGTAGGTCTTCAGACTGTGCACCATGCTCGTGTCACCATAGTTAACGAACACCTTCACGCACGTCCCTAAAACGAGCCGAATGGAAGCACAAGCGGTCGCGGAGGTTGCATACCTGCGCAGAATGCCTTCGCCTCCTTGCCGAGTTGTTCGACGAGCTCGCGCGTTGGTCCCATGATCACGGCATAAGGCGACTTTACCTTGCCAACGCAACGTTGGTCAGCCTCCATGCGTCGGATCACGTCGTCGACAATCGGCAGCAGGTAGGCAGCCGTCTTGCCGCTTCCCGTTTGAGCCTGCACCATAACGTCTTGGCCTAAGAGCAAGATCAAAATCTGCAAAAATACGAATGCAGCGATCCTAATTCAGCTAATATTGGCGTCTGTCGAGCCGAGAACAATGTACCTTTCCGCTGAATGATCGGAACGAGCGCCTTCTGAACGTGCGTAGGCCGATTGTAGCCTTTTCGTGCCATATTGGCGCGCAGAACGGGATGAAAGTTGCACTCGTCAAAGCTGCTGAAATCCGCCAGTAGCCAAGTAGTCTCCTCTTGCGTCCCCACCTGATCATTGGCCTCGTGCCGTCGCCAAGCATTGTCCAAATGAGGTGGTTGTTGTGGTCGCCGAATTGCTCCTCAAACTGCGGCCCGGCCCGAATCTGCGTCGTCTCGTCGAATAACTGCTCGTCAGTCAACGTCGGAGGGATGTACTTTTTAGCTAGGAAGCCTAAAATATGTAGGTAGTGAGCCGAGGAAATATACGCCATGCATACCGCCGTAGCGACGAATGCGCTCCTTGCCGAAGTGGTTCTCAAGGTCGAAGTGGCGGAAATCACTAATAGTCGCATCGACGCGCTGAAAACGCATTCATTTCAGGTGACTCTGGGTCTTTCTGGACGGTTCGGCATGCTTTCCCCTCCAAAATAAAGTCTTCTGCGTAGTTGGCTATAAACTAATTCTTCTTCTGCTAAAAGTTATGTGATGCAGCGTTTACAAACAGGGCTCGTGCGCTTTATGTTTGAGAGTCGCACCTGGTTCTCCGGGACCGTGAGTCGAGCGAGCTCTCCCCGTCGGTAGTGCGGTACGATGTGCGACGGCACGGGAGCGATTGTCCGCTCCGTGAGGTCGTCGAAGCCCTTGCTGGCGCCAAACTGCGTGCCAAACTGTCCAGTCTTCTTCGCGCCTTCGTTCGGCTTCAGCGCGGTTGCGTCCATGCGGAACGGCATCTCAGCATCTTCTTCGTCGATGGCGGCGTGGGTGCTACCTGGAAGAATGGTTCACGGTGCATGCAGCATCTTGCGAGTACCATTGTCAAAGACGAAATCGTCGTCGAATTCGTCTGCTGCATTGCCCATCGCGATTCCTTATTCCAGGGAAGTCCGCTACACGTTAGACCAGAGCTAAAAGGACTCGTTATAATGTGGGAAGATAACGTCCATGTCACAATGTCACGAAATGGAGCTGAGTTCAGTGGCTACAAAGAGGAATGAATACGCGAAAGGTTAGGGGAAGGCTCATACTATGCGGGAACATTCGTCGGATCTCTGAGCCTCTGGTTTTTTTGGGCATTGTGTGACCAGAAATGTCTTCAGAATTACAAGAAAGCTCGATTATTTTGCAGCTTGATGCTGTGAGCACGAAATGCGTTGTTGCTTCCGGTAATTTTTGAAAGAGTTCAGAAACATTCACAAACACGGAACACATAGGCGGAACATTCTTCATGCGGCCGATGGGCAAGAAAGGAAATCGTTAGCATAGAACTACCTATGTCCGCACAAACTGCACATTCTCGCAAACAAACGCCAATAGTCAAGACTCTTAATACTGACATTACATCACTGGCTACAACTTAGGAGATCGTAATGCAAGTGGTCTGCGCTTTCAGCGCTCTGAGCGGTCATTTGCGACTGCACGCCGACACTGAAACGAACGGCTCTCGCGGGCACTGTGCACTAGACTTCGGAGTTCGCCATGTCGCAGTACAACAGTACAGTATTTTCAGAAATACTGTACTGGGACCAGTACAGTATTTCTGCGGCTTCGATCAGGACAGTATAACAGTACAGTATTTCCGAAATACTGTCCTGGAAGCAGTACAGTAAATACTGTCCTGTATACTGTTTTTTGCACTAATACTGTCCTGATACTGGCCAGTATTTGGCGGATTTTGGCCCAGGACAGTATCAGTACAGTATTTTCTAAATACTGATACTGATACCAGTACAGTATTTTGTACTGGATTTGTACTGGCAGTATTTTTAACAGTATACTGATACTGGTACTGGCCAGTACAGGACAGGGAATACTGTCCTGCTCCGAAGTCTACTGTGCACGTAAGTGATAAGCGTCTAGAGTATTGGTCAGGGACAAACACGAACATTCTTCACGCTGCCGCCGAGGAACAAGCGGCGGTCGCTGCCCCTCGTTGCGTCGTCCTGACGCGCTAAATGGCCGCTGCACGGTGAATAAAAGAGTGGACGCAGCCGACACCTTTTCTTTTCCGAGCGCGTCTATCGTGCAAGGACATCAGCAGGCGGGAATGACAAACGCGCGCAAATGACAATGTGTCATCGCGACGAGACGCGTAACCCGCTTTCCCGTAAGTGTTACAAATAACACGGGGAACAGAGGTAACACGAGATGCGCACGCTCGCAGGAAATTCTGGCAGAACAACAGCGAAGATGGGTTAATAGGACCGTTCTGCGTGTCAAATTTACGTTCGAAAAATCAGGCAAGCTCAATTGTTGATTCTGTTGCGAAGTAAGCAAGAAAGTGCTGGAGGCTGCTTCTCCAAACATCTCCGAGCTGGCGTCCCGCCCTTTTAGGGAAACTTTCTCTGCCAACGGGTAGCATGATGCGCCTAGAGGTTCGGTGATACTTGCCGAAAATGGCCCATTTTGGGCCCGGACAATTTTCATACAAAACTTCTCGAAGCATGACATCTCTGTGTCTATGTGCGCGAGCTGGCCTTTGCCTTGTAGTGTGAACTGGTCTTGCTAGTACTGGTACTGGCAGTACTGTCAATGCTTGATTCGCGCAGTGTGATGTTTTGTCTTAGTGAAATTACGTTCCGTATTTCACTTAGTCTCTCTTTAATTTACGACTTGTCACGCACATGCAAACAGCACGCAGAAAGAGACCAGATGTCACAAGGATGCTAGATATACAGGCAAGAATGAATGAGTAGACGTCGAGCGAATAGTAGACTACGGCGCTCTGATGCGCTCCTTCGGGTATCAGCTGGGGCACATTACCATTCTCCAGCACAAACTTGGTCCATTTGACGAGGGTTTCCTCTGGGCCGAACGGCTTGTTCCAGAAGAGCTTTGACAACGCCATTGCGTTCTCCTTGTATCTACACGAAAGGTGTCGAAATGGTCGCGTATGCCTAATACTTACTCTGGATTTTCCAGCACGTCGCGCAGCACTTTGACAATGTGATCCTTCTCCAGCTTGGTTCTCTCGAGAGTCCTTCCGTACCCCTTATACTCGACTGCCATAGCATCCCGGAAGTGGTCCCAAAACAGTGGAACGACTACCATTGGAACGCCTCTAATGGCACTCTCCATGAGAGAGTTGTAGCCTCCATGTGTGACGAACAGACGCATTCGCGGGTGACCTGCAAACCACGCGTCCCAACAGTTCAGGTCCCTCCATATCAGCAACCTGATTTTAAAGCATACCCAGCGCATCAATTTGCGGGAACCATTCGACCAGCTCGATGTTAGTGCTACCCACGGCCATATCTCGACTTGTGCCATCGTCTCTGCTGATCTTCACGATGAAGTGGTAATCCGAAAGCTCTGCGAACGCCTTGAAAAGCTCGCCCTTCTTCTTCGTGCCCATGTAGGTCGTGTGTGCGAATGAACCAAACGACACGTACACTACGCCCTTCTTCCCTTTTGACATTGCATTCTCAGTTTCCTAGACATCGCAGGGTCCACACTAAACGTCAGTACTCAGTTAACGTACCGCGCTCAACGGCTTCGGTTGCGTAATGCCGACGCCACCGATGTAGACGGTCTTATGCAGCACCGGACGGGCGATGTCGATAAACTCGTCGCTATTCACGAAGCATAAGGCCGCCGTAGAAGCTAGTTTCCCCACGTCAGGGAACGTCGGAGAGATGTGCATTCGATAGAGAGCCGTGATCTATGCAGAAAGCTGAGTCTGGCGACTGGTACAAAATGAACACTAGAGGTCGAGCGTACCTTTCCGACATGTCGCCACTGGACAATTGTTCCGACTGCGTAAGAATACATGTTCTTGACACGATCGATGAAGGTCGTAACCGGTCCGATCAGTTGGCGACTTTCGAGGACCGGAACGTAACTCAGCATTGGCGGGACACCTGAAAAAGCGACACAAATGCATATTGAAACTGAGAACGAGTACCTAGTAATCGGCTATTAATCTCATGCAGCGGGCCCGTGGAGAACCATATGTGCCGTGGGATGCCGAGGTAATGGGCCAACCCAACGCTACACAGATCAGGGTCGTGTGTTAGCACAAGATCGAAGCCCTCCTCCTTGAGCCATTCGAAGCGGTCCCTCTGCTTCAGTAGTGCTAAACGAACGGTGGTTACCTCCGTTGTCGTCGCGCGCCTACCATCGCACCACTCGACGAAGGCGTCCCATATTTGCGTTTGTTCTTCGTAGGGGCTCATGCTATTCTCCTCCAGCATGTCCGCCTTGCCCATACCGTCGACCATCTCGATCCAGCTCTGGCTAACGTTGTCCATGCGAAAGACTTTTGCCAGCTTTGTCCCGTTTGTGCGACAAGGGGTCGCTTGGGGGATCCACATTGTCTAGGATACGAACGGGCTTGACACGCGTGTGTTTCGCTTGCGTCTTACCACGTCGTGTCCATTCTGCACAAGCACGTCCGCGACGCGTCCATTCAGCATGACCAAACTAGGCGATATAGGCGGACTGATGATGAGGACCTTAGCAGCGTCTACACCGCATTCGAAAAGCAGTAGCAAAACGCTCACTAGCAGTTTCATTCTAACAGTTAGACTTTCACTCACGGTCACCTGTTTGAAGTTCATTGCACAGACGGCTCGAACTCTGCCACCTTAAATACTCAGTGTCCATGATTTGATATGAGATGATGGGGAGGACAATCGCATGGTTTGTGCTTGTTCGTTCAGTGCTTTGTGGTGAGCATGTCACTTCACGCTCGAGGCTCACTAGGTCAAATTTCTTCTCGCAACAC